>VSWD01000007.1:11303605-11335275 GCA_033119305.1 Pinctada imbricata
GAAAACCATTCCCATTGCAACTTCTGCTCATCAATCTACATCAGTACCAAATAAAGAAAATTCAAAAGAAAAGGATGCCAAGAATGAGAAGACCAATAAAGATGGACAGGATAAAAGAGAAAAACCTGCTACAATTGCAAGTACGGACAATCATCCATTGCAATCATCTTCAACAACTCAAACAAATGAAAACTCTTTGAAAAGAAGTCAAAAAGATGGGAAGAATACAAACAGTGGAGGGAAGGACAAAGGCACTGATTGCACTGCAGAGAAAAAACAGGATAGCAATAAGGAAGTAATAAGCTTGAAATTTAATAGTAATTTATTAGACTTTTGAGAAAATGATAATGTAATTAGTTGGTACAGTAAATATTTTGAAAAACTTCGCTGAAGTAAAATTTTATTCCATGAGAGAAAAAAATCCTCTTCTAATGACAAAGTAAAGGACTATTTATGGTTTATATAAGAAGGCGGTCCCCTTTCAGGGCCTCTTAAATTTTCATGATGTAATGAATTTGTAACAATATTTGTTCTACAATGTAGGCTAATATGAAATGTTACATACTTTTTAATTTCAATTCTCAATTTCTTAGAATTTGGACTTCAAAAATGCTATGTTTTGCCAAATTTCTTGAAAAACGTCATTTTGAGGCTCATTTTCGACAAACTTCCTATTAGTTATTATCGTACAACTTTTGAACAACTTTAATATTTTGATATGTTGTTGCCTTTGCATGTCTTTAAGTGCATGCAAAAGGAAAGAGTTGTTCACAATCCCGCTCAATGTTATCTGAATGAAAATAACCAAGAATTATGCTATTTTTGTGAAAAAATTGAGAAAATCACCGTTTTTCATGATATTTATGCAAAATGTACAATGTCTTGGAATGTGAGGAGTATTTTTTATAACTAGCTTTCTCAAAAATATAGATATTTTTTTTAAAACTCCCTAAAAATGACAACAAAATTAAATTTTGGAGAAGTTGATTTTAGGGGGCCGTCGACTTTACTATATAAACCATATATACTCCTTTTGCATCAATTTTTTTAGAAGTTAGGGAGATTTACAGTTTTCAGCTCACCTGAGCGAAGCTACCGGAGCAAATTTCATAGCATTTCGTCCATCTGTCATTTGTCGTGAACTTTTAACATTTTCTACATATCCTCTGAATTAGCTGCACAGAATTTAACAATATTTTGCAGGAAGAGCTTAAGGTCGTGTAAGGTCTGATTGGCTGACACATTTTCGACATCTCTGCAATAGCTGCATAGAATTTCATGAAACCTTACAGGAAGCAAGTATTCAAAGTCCTCTACCAAGTTTGTGTTTTTCGTGCCAATCAATGAATAAATATGGTCACCAAGGGCTCTGATTGGCTGAAGCATTTTCAGCTTCTCCTCTGCAACTAATGTGCAGAATTTTGCAAAAATCTTACAGGAAGCAAGTACTCAAGGTCCTCTAATTCAAATCAATCAACATATATGGCCGCCAAAGGCTCTGGTTGGCTGACCCATTTTCGACTTCATATATGCCCTTTTTAGCTCACCTTAGCAAAGCTGTCCATTGTCTGTCCGGCGCCTGTTGTCTGTTCGTCCATCTGCAATAACTTTTATATTTTTGACATCTCCTCTGCAACTGCTGGTCAGAATTTTATGAAACTTTACAGGATGCAAGTACTCAAGGTCCTCTACAAAGTTTGTGTTTTTTGTGCCAATTAGTCAAGAAATATGTCTGCCAAGGGCTCTGATTTGACTGAAACCTTTTCGATTTCGCCTCTGGAAACACTGCATAGAAGCAAGTACTCAAGGTCCTCTGCTAAGTTTGTGTTTTTCGTGCCGATTGATAAACAAATTTAACAATTTAAACCAGTAGAATTCCATTCTAAACATATAGATTAAGCTGACAATTTAGAAGTAAATGTTGGGTTTAATATACATGTACATCACAGATTAGATTCATGAAATTCTCTTTATGATACTGCCTTCATTTTAACAGACACCTGTGGGAGAAAAGGGCTCATCATTGCATAGAACAAATCTGAAAGATGAAGAAATAATTGGAAAAGGCAAAATGTTAGTATATTTTTCTATTTATTGAATTAATATTATTTAAAATCATTATAATTTAGAAAATAACTTATGCAGTATGTTACTTGCTGACCTTATAGATTTGGTCCACATGAATCTTTGGTTGTGAACCTGAAATTTTTGTTATCAAAGCACATTTCAAATAGTAAATTATACAGACTTTGTTCAGTCGATGGTAAAGGAATACTTTATATTATGAAAATTTCCAGCCCTCCTCCTTCAAACACAAATATCCAATTTTCAGGAGTTGTAAGCAAACTATAAATTATATTCTTATGGCCCTGTGATCAGAGATTTGGAGGTCCATAGTTTTTGACATATTTGTCGGAGCATCCATCAGTCACAAAAACTTTCATCTGGACATAGCTTTTGAACTGGAAGTTACAATATTCTCAGCCTACCAAAATATGTAAACTATTTTCATCAATCAAACTTGTGTTGGTGATGCACCTAGTGATACTTTTTGCAATGCTTGTTACAAATTGTGGTTGGGTAACTTAGCTGTGAGGTTATAGCTTTGTCATCTTTAACTTGTTTACTTGATTTGCAAGAAAGTAAAAGTTATAATTTGATTATGCCCATCACACAGCACATGCTCTGAATTGTCTAATTTGAATTCGGCTGGCATAGAATCACCATGCAAGATAACAAATCAAAGAGCAATAAATTCTTATCACTCATTTCCTTTTATTTAGAGAAATTAAAATAGATCTCACTAGTAAAAATTTGCAGGAACTGGCAAAAACCAGGAGTACAGACAAGAAACATGGCCTCTCAAATACAGGTCCATTTGCAAGTGTTGGTTCCAGCAGAATTTATAACTTCTCCATCCCAAAATCCAGCAGTACACATTTTTGATCCAGCAACAATTTTTCACAGCATTTATGAGATGGATATCACTGGGTATGAAGACTATAGATTATGTTGTTAAAGGAGTTTATAAGATAAGGCATATAATCTGCCCTGAAATGTTGTGTTTTGAACAAGGAAATTTCTTTAAAAAATTGTAGAATTGATACATTGTTTTCTTTTGTTGTAGACGAGATGATAAAAATTTAGAGGTTTCTGTAACTATACCAATAGCAAGAGCACACTCAAAAAGATTAAGATACAATTATCTTATGTACTGCAATGTGTCTGGTCAGAGAGAGTATGAATTTTTCTATGATGGCCGTTTTCCAAAGATGGATAATTACCGCCTTCTCATGGTACCAGACCACTGCAAAGGTAATGTTTTCTAATTGAAAGACCAAATGCTGGGACATGCTAGCTTTTTTGAGACAAATGTTTATAATATCTGCAAAAAAACATAAAGATGACAAAGGACAAGGTACAGTAAGGGCCTTATTTGGCCCCTCGTAGAAATGAATGAATTTGATCTAAAACAAAGGAGTATGAAGTCTACTTACCGAAAAACCTATATATCATACCATGCTTTATCGTTTCTATATATTTTAAGGTCAAGGTTATGGCTTAATTAATCAAAGAATAGAACGTAACCATTATAGTATGGAATGTATCACTTGGCTGGCTGCAACCTTTCCACCTTCATCCTCCAAAAATGGCCTAACCTTGCAGCATTTTTGTGTTCTTTCAATTGAAAAAAAGTTCCATCAAAATTTCTATTGAAAAAGTGATGTTTTTGGAGGAAAAACATGTTTTTTAGTGCAAAATCACTGAAAATCGGAAAATTTTTATAATTTGTAAATGGACGATGATTTAAAAAATGGGAAAACGTAATTATAAAGTATTTTTCATGTTCTTTCAGATGAAATAAGATTTAAATTTCATTTTTTATTTTTACGACGTGTTTTTGGGGTCAAAAACAAATTTTTTTGCAAAATTTCAAAGAAATTTGAGGAAATTATAATTTTCTCCTGTTCTTCAGTTCTAAATATTACCTATAATCTTTTATTGAAGAGTTAAACTATTAGTTTAAAGTGTTGCTCATGAATCATATATTCAAAGTAAACACGGCATATTTCCTACTTCGTTTTGAGGCAAAATGTTTTTTCTTTTGTTTTAAAATCACAGATTTCTGGTAAAATTTAATGAATACAAGGTCTTACCTATAATAATAAATTCAAAGCTGTCGTTTACTAAAAAAATCATTTATGTTATCAAATGCAAGTAATATGAAACGTTTTATTTAATTGAAGTCTAAATTTTGGGTAAAATATATACTTTTTGCACAAAAACCACTTCTTTTGAGAAAATGAGTACAAGTTCTTTTCCCTTGACAAAATGGACACATTCTAGCTGTGGTGGGATCTTGTTTCTGATCATGAATTGAAAGGAATATCATTTGATAAACAAAGTTCAAATTATATCCTATAAATATTCGTACCAGTTACAAATATCTGCGTAAAAATTGACCAAGATATAGGCTACTAAGGCTTATTATTAAACAATACCAATACACATATGTAGTTCTTTTTCACTTTAGAAAGTGATTGTCATTTGAAAAACACAAATATACGATGACTGATTGATATGTTGTGAGTCTCGGTTTTCTGGGATGCAGAAGGTATTCTGCTGATAGATTATCTCCAAAAAGGACAAACAATGAATGGTACGTATACTATGCTTCACTTCTTACACGTTACACTTACTAGCGCCGTGGAAAGCTCACTAGTTCAAGGTGTGTTGTTCCATCAGGACAATGCTCCTGATCACAAGTCTGTCACTGCCATGAATGTCATTTATGACTGTGGCTTTAATTTGATTTAGTGTCTGCCTTATTCACCTGATCTTGCTCCATCAGACATCATCTATTCCCAAAACTGAAAGCAGCTATTTCTGGCTCCAACTTTCAGTCCGATGATGACGTCATACTCAGTCATATGCAGTGAATGGTTTTCTGACCAGCCAAGAAAATGAGTTCTTATTAGGTGATATTGAGACCCTTAAACACCGCTGGCAAAAGATTCAAATTCTGCCATTCGAGGCTCACAACATATCAATCAGCCCTCGTACTGGCTAAAATGAGTTTATCATGTGTATTTTTGAGTACCGTACCTTCTGAAAACTGATTCCGTTTACCCTTAAGGAAAACACAAAAAAAGAGTACAGAAGAGGGTACAAGGGAGCGCACTTGGCCCCCCTTACCCTCGACTTTTATGTATTCAATGACAAGGGACAAGGTCTGCGATTGTGCTATTGATTCAATGACTCTAAAAACGAATACTATTCTAAGAGCTAAACTGAGCTTCAGGAGGTCAGACTCCCCCCTACCCTGGAATTTGCCACAACATGCTGATTTTCACCGTTTTATGGTATTTTTTTCAAAACTATAGACTTAAGCCTCTCCATCCGACGGATTAGAATCCCCCTCCTCTTTCCTGGATGAAAAGTTTCTAGATCCGCTTATAAATGCATACAATGTCTGAAACAAATGCTTAAAGGTACGGTGTCCCTGAAAATTAATTAATTTTACAAAATTCTATAATGAAAAATCTTTCTTTTGATATGAAAGTTTACATTCTCATTTACATAAATTAAAATTTTCAGGCTAATCTAACGCATACATTTGTAATTGTAGCCGTCATTTTTAATTTAGGGTGCGCAGCTCTAATTCATTCCACTAGCGCCACCTACAATGTATTGCGTTTTCACAATCAAGGTATATGTAGATTTAATTTTACAAATTCGACAATATAATATATTTATGGTAGCTACTGCATATTTTCAAATAGCACTTTTATGGCTCCTTTTTATCTTCAATCTAGACCCATCGGAATAAATTTTGCGTTTTCAATAAAATTTATTTTCAGGGACACTGTATCTTTAATGTTTGTTTAACATCTGTATGCGTCGTATAAATTTACAATCGATATTCTATATGCAAAGCGACATCATGGACCTCTTGCAATAGACAGATTATTGGGTTTTTTAAGTGGAGATAAGGGGGGGGGTGGGTTATTGAAGACATGAATTATCGAGAAGGCGAAGAGATGTTTATTGTTAGAATTACAATTCATATACGAAATTGTGATATTTTTTTTTATTTGATTCCATTTTTGTAATTTTGAAATTTACATCTATGTTAACCGACGGTGCGAGCCAAAAAAAAAAAAAAAATGAAAGAAATAAAAATATACAATTTGTCAGTGTAAATTCAATCAGATTGATGAGATCTACCAAATTGTCAATTAAACATAAAAATAACTAGATGGCTACTGTTGCAAGCAACAGACGGATTCCTCCTTTATTAGACCTTCCTCGGAACTGAAGTGTTAAAATCCGAATAAAGAAGGTGGAAAGATGAATAGTTGCTTCAGTACCTTATTCACTTCAGCAAATGAGTCAAAAGAGCTTATGTCTAATTTGGGACTCTTATTCATTTTTTAACAAAATAGTAAAAAAACCATAAATAAATACCTTTCATGTTTACGAAAGTTTTAAACTCCATGCTCTATCAATATCAAAATCCTTTACAATTACTTTCTCAAAACAGAATTGCACAATGATTTTGCAATGAGATAATTTCTATTAATAGTAAATGACAACAACATAAAAATACAGATATGTAATGCTACTTAAGAAAAAAAAAAAAGAAACAGGGAACAAGAATAAAAGAGTTATCTTTCTTATACTATGTTAAGTTCAAACAAAAAGGACTACTTGTATGAAGAATAAATAGTATAGGACAAAACGTGTGAATTCTATAAGAGTAAATTATTGTTATGACCTTGAAAATGATTATTTGACCTTGAACCAATGTCATAAAAGAAAGATAAGTATTGTGATCATTCTCATCACGATTGATCTTAATCTGAGCAAAGCTCAATATCTAATCAACTACAGTCGGTTGTGACCTTGAAATCGAACAAATGACCTTAATTCAAGGTCATGGTGAAAGGGTCTGTTGCAAGGAATATTTGTGTAATGTTTGAACTCACAAGGTCAAAAAATCTTTGTTTTATAGACTAAAGTTTGTTGTGACCTTGAGAATGAGAATTTGACCTTGAGTCAAGGTCAAGTGGAAAGAGCTTGACTGAACAATGATATGTATCAAGTTTGAACTTTGAAGGTCAAATAGTCTTTGTTCTATAGGCAAAAGTTTGTTGTGACCTTGAGAATGAAAATTTGACCTTGAAAGTAGGTCAACATTAAATGACCACCTATAAGTAACCCACTATCAAAGTTTCAACTCAAAATCTCAAAAACTGTAGAAATTGGCACTGTGCCAATTTAAAGTTCCATTTTCAACTCGGAATAGCGCGAAAACCGTAAATATTTTATCGAGCATGTAAGCGTATAAAAGTTCGCAAATTTCCCAAAGAACATTTTAAAACAAATTTCGTTCAAATCGTACGGTTAGTTTAGGAGTTATAGGTGTTTAAAGATTTGACCTTTGATTACCTCCAGCGGGGGCATTGGTGAGCTTATCGACAAACAAAAAATAGTTAAAGAAGATCTTGTTATGCTCTTTCTGATGGTACCATCCTTTTTGCTCTGTGTTTAAAGACCTTTGAATAAAGTGTCTGGAAAAAATGGGGGGTAAGAATAAAAATAATAATAATAATAAGAATAATAATAAGAATAAAGAAAAGACATTGCAATAACAGAAAGGATTCCGACGGAATAGTCGGAATCCTTAATTATGATAGTGATAATTAGTTTTGTCCTTTATTCCTTTGATCGTGGAAACTTTGGGAATGTATGATTCTGAATCTATTCGGGAAAATTTTGGAATAAATGATGACAGTTTTATTGGGAATAGCGTTTGTGAAATAACAGTAATTTTCTTTAAATATATCATACCGGCAAACCATCAGTTTTCACTACCTAGAACAGAAACTTCTTACACAGTTACAGTCTCCGTAAGAACTGATTGACTCTGGCCTATCATACAAAGGGGGGGGGGGGGGGGGGGGTTACAACCTATAATATCCTGACTAGATCTGCTCATATGTTATATCAGAGACGTATATTAAAATATACCCCTGGGTATATGTACTTTGTGGCAAGTTGGAAGTTTCTATACGAGGGTCTCGTAACTTAGTTTTTTTATGTTTTCGAAAATTGTAAGAGTTGATGCCCTTGTGCTGATTTTATTTTTATTTTCAAGAATTTATGATTAAATTTGTACTTTTAATACTAGATAATTTTATAAGTTTATAAAACATAAAAATATAAAGTTATATTTTTTCAAATGAAATAAAATGAACTTTTATAAAACAAAACTTTAAATTTCATATTTATTATATATTCCTATACACATGATCTTTTTAGCTCACCTGAGCCAAAGGCTCTAGTGAGCTATTGTCATAGCGATCCGTCCGGCGTCCGGCGTCCGTCGTCTGTCGTCTGTCGTGTGTCGTGTGTCGTGTGTCTGTCGTAAACTTTTCACATTTTCGACTTCTCCTCAAGAATGGTTGAAGGGATTTTGATGAAACTTGGTAGGTATAAAGTACTAATGGTCCCCTACAAGTGTTGTTGTTTTTCGTCCAGATCCCTCAGCAGGTGGCGCCACCACAGGCAAAAGTAGGTCACGGGGGGTACCCTCCTTTGACAAACTTCTTCTTCAGAACGGAAGCACGTATCGACAAACCGAAAGCATCAGGATGATCTAGAGAGATGTCTTAAGAAGTGTTGTTATTTTTGGTTCCACTAGGAAGTCAAATTTTTGACGCGTTTTTGACGTCTCTTCGGACTTAGTCAGAAATGCAATTTTTGCACTATTTCTTTAAATAACTCAATAAGTGTATGATTTTACACACTCATTTACTGCATATTTATCATATGTAACTTACTTAATGCTTTGATATGTATTTTATGCTTAAATTTTGTTTTTTGATTTTTTATGAATTTTTTTCTTATGTAAGAAGGAAGGGGGGGGGGGGTTGATTGTCATATAATTTCTGCTTCTATTCTATAACCATTCTTCAGAATGTAGAAATTTGGTAGGTATGAGGTACTCATGGTTCCCTAGAAGTGAAAGAATTTTGTCAAGATATCTACTTTTGGATTTTATAGGAATGTTTTTAAGATTGTACATAGGTATAATGTATGTTTTCCATGCCCAATGGACCCATGAGGAGTGGGTTCAAACCCTGGTGGGACCCCAACAAAAATTTTTCTTTCCTTTTTCAGTTTTTTCCTCATTTTCTTTTTAATAAATATATTCATTGTTAGAAATGAAACTGTGAAAGAATTTTGTCAAAATATCAGCTTTTAACTTTTAATGATTTTTTTTTAAAGATTGTATTTATGGTATGTTTTCCATGCCCAGTGGACCCAAGGGTGGTGGATTGAAATCCCGGTGGTATTTTTTTAGCTCACCTGAGCCAAAGTCTCTAGTGAGCTATTGTCATAGTGATCCGTCCGGTGTCCGTCATCTGTCGTTTGTCTGTCGTAAACTTTTCACAATTTTTACTTCTTCTCAAGAACAGCTAATAGTAGAGCGACCAAATTGAAAAAAGGGGCTTAGTTTTCGAGTTTAATCAACACCCCTAACACAGGCCTGAATTTGGTCTTAACTTTTAGCTGAATACCCCTGCTTTCAAGAACAGCTGTCGTAAAGAATACATCATGGTCAGATTTTGTTTAAATTGGGTAAAAAGTGATAAAACCGTGAAAAATAAAAACGAAATATTTATCGGTTACATCCTCTGTATTCCTATATTTGACTCTGTTTCGTACAGAGAGTCATTGCAATTCTTGCATTAGATATGTAAATATGATATAGAGTTATTTTGGAGGTAGAATATTTTCTCCTCTCTCGAAAAGTGGCAGTTTTATGCAAATTTCTATGAAATATGAAGAATCCGTGTTAATATATTATCTAAAGCCCCGAGACTGAATTTTTGTCTCGAAACATATCGACAAATATATGTATATTATTTCTGAGACCTTTTTATCGTTAATTTTTCTAGAGGCTTTTAGATAAATATAAAAAACTAATGCGTATTCACTTTAAAGTTAACCGTCATTTCCTAAAGAAGATTCCGTAGATTAAGATTCGGTTGACCACGTGTTACAGTTTTTATCAAATCGTACTTTTTTGTCGGTATATATACGTATGTTTGATAAAAGTAACTGCCGAAAGAGGAATTATGTCATCCTGTTGATAAATTCGTGAAAAATACCTCATTTTAATATGCCAAGTGAAGATCACGTATGGAGACCCGTTTGTGACAAGTTGTAATGAAAATACGTGAATTTCAAAACTTCGCATGAAGTTTCTATTAAATGATAAAAAGTATCTTACGACGTTCATTTTAGAACTACAGTGATGTAATTATATATGCCAAGTTCATTGGTCAGAGTTTGGACTCTTCGTTTTCCTTATTTTAAACATTGAAATATGCCTTTCGTTAACGTTGTGCAATTTTTCAATTTTATCATCCGTACTTACCCTCATTCAGATTCGTAGCTGTAACAAATTAAGTGGAAGCTTTTCATGATGCATTGGGTCAGAGAACCTCCCTTAAGGCGCACAGGGGATCTCATGGAAAGCCCTAAAGTGTCACAGAATTGGGGGGGGGCTTTGTTTTATGCTGTACATAGCACAAACACCACATAGTCATACGTAATATTGGTAACGTAATTGAGCAATCCTACATTAATGATGACTATATACATACTTCTACAATAAAACGAATAAACAGCTATATATTTCGGAGAAGAAAAACAGAAAAATGTGTGTTCTGGTCTGTTGACAACGGAAAGTTTGATCGTTTTTCCCGAAGCGCTCCGAATAAAATAAAAAGTATGAAAAAAGGTATGAACAGTATGATTGAAGTCAGTGCAATGTATCCAAGTTCCGATTTTCAACTACGAAAATTCAAGAGTCCAAGATACTATACAACAATATTAGACTTTTATAACGACGAGACTGGTGTTGTCAGCTCAGCGTTAGTACCAAAAAGAAGATCAACAAGAAAGTTTCAGTGAATAAACACGGTTAAAATGTAATTGATAAAATGAATAGCCGATTACAAAAATTATATCAGAAGTCCAAATTCATTATGTTACATGTATAGCTACAACAATTCGATTGCATCATGAGACAAGTGTAATATATATCCGCAATTTTAGGTGCCTAATATTGAGTAATTTGAATGTTCTATTTCTAACTGTAATACTGGAACCGACAGAAAAGCTATTTTGCACCTGGTTACACTCATTTATTATTTTGAAGTGTTCTTTTTTTTTTGTCGCGCATTTCCATTTTTCAAATCAGAAAAAATAGTCGGGCGTTATATACGAAAATGTGAGAGGAGTACTTCGGATAAGAACACCATTTACTATGTGCATAGTAGGTGACCTACTATAGAGCATCCTTTAATGTATGGTCATTTCTATTTCAATATCGATGAAGCATGGAAAATGATGAACAGACAATCAAAACTCTTTTTTAAAAATGCATTCAAAGTCATATTTTTCGTACGCGGCCAATGTCGTATAATGTCCAACAACGATCAGCCAATCAGAAACGAGAGATCCAGAACTAGAAATCAGAGTTTATCTCCATTATCATCTACATCTACATGTAGTACAAATGCCTTTAAGTTACGTTTTAGCGACAAGTGTTTTAACACCGTCAAACGGAGGAAGAAAATGCAATAATTGCTTTAAATGTGAAGGGGTCGTATAGGCAGCTACGCTACTTATCTAACTTGAAGCTTGTGGAAGTAAAACACAATGCGCATTTCCTTGTTTTGTTGATCGCAAAATCTTTGTTTTACTAAATTATTTCTATAATTGGGCGGACAAAAGGCTTCCATATCAAATGTTTGGAATCATCAGAATAGAGATAGTACAGAAAGACAAAAAGCTTTATTTTCAAAATTATTGATCTAAATTTGTCGTCTACTTTAAAATAAAACAATACTTTTATTCATATTTATATGTTGAAATTAGACTTTGCTGTAATTTTGTGGTGTTTAACTCCGTAACAGTATCGAGGAAACATCTAGTTTATTTTGTAGTGATTGTTATTAACAATGTTATGGGGAGGGGCAGTTTAATTGCCTGTAACTCTTAAGTTTGTAAATCGATCTCTGTCAAACTTTCCAAAAAACACATTCACATATCAAAATATCGTTTCCTTTAGGTTGTTTTTATTTTTGAATCAACATTCTCAAAATTCAAGTGAAAGAATTGAATTTTTCCATTTTACCTATTTATCTTAGAATGTGTGCTCATTCATCCATGAAGTTGGAATTAGAAAAATCAATTTAATCCAAAAAGTTTCTTTTGACTTCAATAAGCATAATGACATTTATTTTGGCCACATGGATTATCCATTTGTAAAATGAAGTAAGTTTTTGTTCAATAATCTATGAATTTGAATTTTACTAATTTTCCGCTTTTCTGTGAAATTACAGAAATTCTGACCATACGAATTTGGTTACGACACCTCAAACGCATGGCCCACGTTATATTCTTTCGTTTGATATGAAATTTAGCCCTGTGTTAGGGGTGTTGATTAAAATTTCAAATTTAGCGACTTGGTTGCTCTACTATAAAGGGATTTTGATGAAACTTAATGGTATTTATAAAGTACTAATGGTCACCTACAAGTGTTGTTGGTTTTTGTCAGGATCCATCAACAGGTGGCACCTAGCTGAATAGGGGATGCAAATGGTATTATTTTCTTACCCTTTTATGCAGGAATGGGGAATGCAAATGGTATTATTGTCTGACACTTTTATTCCAACTCTGACAAATTTTTGCTGACTAATTATAAGGTACATGGTGGAAAAATTTACGATCCCTCCTGAAGAAGGAGCTGTGGAGCTCTGAAAATTTGAGGTTAATTATTTTAGTGTTGTGAGTCTCTCGCACCATTTTTGTGCTCTTTATATCTTTTTTCTGCGAGAGACATGCTGACATAATTATTCTCATACTTTTTGACCATATTACATTGTTTAGACTAAGGATCACTGACGAGGGTTTAGTACCCGAAACGTGCATGTCTGGTCCATGCTGTAAATTTATCAGGTTTAAAATGATGCTATTGAATTTAAAGACGTTTAACATGCATTAGCCTTAAAAGCTGGGCCGATCCGACATTTTCTGAATACTTAACGTTGTTGTTTATTTCTTCCCTGTGCTTTTTAGCTCACCTGAGCCAAAGGCTCTAGTGAGCTATTGTCATAGCGATCCGTCCGGCGTCCGTCGTCCGTCGTCTGTCGTGTGTCGTGTGTCGTCTGTCGTATGTCGTCTGTCGTGTGTCGTCTGTCTGTCGTAAACTTTTCACATTTTCGACTTCTTCTCAAGAATGGCTAAAGGGATTTTGATGAAACTTGGTAGGTATAAAGTACTAATGGTCCCCTACAAGTGTTGTTGTTTTTCGTCCGTATCCCTCAACAGGTGGCGCCACCACAGCCAAAAGTAGGTCACGGGGGGTACCCTCCTTTGACAAACTTCTTCTTCAGAACCGAAAGCATCAGGATGATCTAGAGAGATGTCTTAAGAAGTGTTGTTATTTTTGGTTCCACTTGGAAGTCAAATTTTTGACGCGTTTTTGACGTCTTTTCGGACTTAGTCAGAAATGCACATTTTTGCACTTTTCCTTTAAATAACTCAATAAGTGTATGATTTTACACACTCATTTACTACATATTTATCATATTTAACTTACTTAATGCTTTGATATGTATTTTATGCTTAAATTTTATTTTTTGATTTTTTATGAATTTTTTTCTTATGTAAAAAGGAAGGGGAGGGGGGGGGGGGGTTGATTTTCATACATTTTCTGCTTCTTTTCTATAACCACTCTTCAGATTGTCATGACAATTTGTAGGTATGAGGTACTCATGCATGGTACCCTACAAGTGAAAGAATTTTGTCCAGATATCCACTTTTGGATTTTTAAGGAATATTTTTTAAGATTGTACATAGGTATAATGTATGTTTTCCATGCCCAATGGACCCATGGGGAGTGGCTTCAAACCCCGGCGGAACCCCAAAAAATTTTTTTTCCCTTTTTAGCTCACCTGAGCGAAGCTCAAATGAGCTATTGTCATAGCGCACCGTCCGGCGTCCGTCCGTCCGGCGTCTGGCGTCCGTCGTCCGTCGTCGTCGTAAACTTTTCACATTTTCGACTTCTTCTCCAGAACGGCTGAACAGATTTTGATGAAACTTGGTAGTTATGAAGTACTAATGGTCCCCTACAAGTGTTGTTGTTTTTCGTCCTGATCCCTCATTAGGTGGCGCCACCAGAGGCAAAAGTAGGTCCCAGAGGGTACCCTCCTTTGACAAACTTCTTCTTCAGAACAGAAGCATGTATCGACAAACCGAAAGCATCTGAATGATCTAGAGAGATGTCTTAAGAAGTGTTGTTATTTTTGGTTCAACTCCGAAGTCAAATTTTTGACGCGTTTTTGATGTCTTTTTGGACTTCGTCAGAAATGCTCATTTTTGCACTATTTCTTTCAGTTACTCCATAAATGTATGATTTTATGCACTCATTTAATGCATCTTTATCTTTTTCAGTTACTTAATGTTTTGATATGTATTTTATGCTCAAATTTTATTTTCATGAATTTTTATAAATTATTTTCTTATGTAAAAAGGGAGGGGGGGGGTTGATCTTGATACATTTTCTGCTTCTTTTCCAGTACCGCTTGGCAGATTTTCATGAAACTTGGAAGGTATGAAGTACTAATGGTCCCCTACAAGTGTTGTTGTTTTTCGTCCAGATCTCTCAATAGGTGGCGCCACCAGAGGCAAAAGTAGGTCCCAGAGGGTACCCTCCTTTGACAAACTTCTTCTTCAGAACGGAAGCATGTATCGACAAACCGAAAGCATCTGAATTATCTAGAGAGCTGTCTTAAGAAGTGTTGTTATTTTTTGTGACTTTATTTTTATAAACTTCATACCAAGTTCTAATCTTGTCATTTCATTTGGTACATCACTTTGTTTTCCTCAGTTGCAGATCAAATATGCAAGTTGTTCTTTCTGGTCAAGTAATGTGATAAAATAACCTTCACAAATTTTTCATGACAGGCATATTTTGTACCGTTTGCAGTACTCTAAAGCGGGGGACATTAAATCTCATTCATCTGTCCGTCCGTCCGTCCGTCTGTCTGTGTCACAAAATCTTTAACCTTGGCTATAACTTTTTAACCAGAAGAGATACAGTTCTCATATTTCACATGTGAGTTCCTTGTGACAAGACCTTTACACTGACACAAAAATTTTTGACCTCGTGACCATGACCTAGATATTTGAGCTACATAAAGGACTCAGATTTTTCTGAGTCAAACACCCCAAGCGGGGGACCACGATTCTCTGAATCTGCTTGTTTTTTTATTGAATTGGAAGAGGTGGGGGAGGGTATTTTCAACTTCTTCTTCAGAACCGCTGGGGCATTTTAAAGAAACTTGGTAGGTGTGATATGCTAATGGTTCCCTACAAGTAATGTTGTTTTTCATCAAGATCCGTCAACAAGTGTCGCCACCCGGGGCAAAGTAGGTCACAGGGTTCTTTGACAAACTACTTCTTCAGAGTCCAAGCATATATCAACAAACCGAAGGCATCAGAATGATCTAGAGGGATCTCTTAAGAAGTATTCCTGTTTTTAGTTCCACTCTGAAGTCAAATTTTTTATGTCTTTTCGGACTTTGTCAGAAATGGACATTTTCATACTATTTCCTGAACTAACACATTGAAAGCATGTCTTTGAGACCTAATTTGCTGTTATATTAATCACACTTGATGCCATTAATATAATGCTTTCATATAGATTCTGTGCCAAAATATTTTTTTGGATTTTTTTTTACATGACTTTAAGGATGGACCACACTAACAATCACCATTACAATGTGCATGTATTCAGTCATTCAGCAAAAGTGACATGGTTCTCAGGGGAGCGATATAGGCCCACTTGGGCCTCTTGTTATAAATATATGTATATATATATATATTTCATATATCTATTCTATGCTAAGATTTTATTTTTGTGATTTTTTGAATGATTTTTAGCTCACCTGAGCCAAAGGCTCTAGTGAGCTATTGTCATAGCGATCCGTCCGGCGTCCGTCGTCCGTCGTCCGTCGTCTGTCGTGTGTCGTCTGTCGTGTGTCTGTCGTAAACTTTTCACATTTTCGACTTCTTCTCAAGAACGGCTGAAGGGATTTTGATGAAACTTGGTAGGTATGAGGTACTCATGGTCCCCTAAAAGTGTTGTTGTTTTTCGTCCGGATCTGTCAACAGGTGGCGCCACCACAGCCAAAAGTAGGTCACAGGGGGTACCCTCCTTTGACAAACTTCTTCTTCAGAACCGAAGCATGTATCGACAAACCGAAAGCATCAGGATGATCTAGAGAGATGTCTTAAGAAGTGTTGTTATTTTTGGTTCCACTTGGAAGTCAAATTTTTGACGCGTTTTTGACGTCTTTTCGGACTTAGTCAGAAATGCACATTTTTGCACTTTTCCTTTAAATAACTCAATAAGTGTATGATTTTACACACTCATTTACTACATATTTATCATATTTAACTTACTTAATGCTTTGATATGTATTTTATGCTTAAATTTTATTTTTTTGATTTTTTATGAATTTTTTTCTTATGTAAAAAGGAAGGGAAGGGGGGGGGGGGGTGATTTTCATACATTTTCTGCTTCTTTTCTATAACCACTCTTCAGATTGTCATGACAATTTGTAGGTATGAGGTACTCATGCATGGTACCCTAAAAGTGAAAGAATTTTGTCCAGATATCCACTTTTGGATTTTTAAGGAATAATTTTTAAGATTGTACATAGGTATAATGTATGTTTTCCATGCCCAATGGACCCATGGGGAGTGGCTTCAAACCCCGGCGGAACCCCAAAAAAAATTTTTTCCCTTTTTAGCTCATCTGAGCGAAGCTCAAATGAGCTATTGTCATAGCGCACCGTCCGGCGTCCGTCCGTCCGGCGTCTGGCGTCCGTCGTCGTCGTAAACTTTTCACATTTTCGACTTCTTCTCCAGAACGGCTGAACAGATTTTGATGAAACTTGGTAGTTATGAAGTACTAATGGTCCCCTACAAGTGTTGTTGTTTTTCGTCCTGATCCCTCATTAGGTGGCGCCACCAGAGGCAAAAGTAGGTCCCAGAGGGTACCCTCCTTTGACAAACTTCTTCTTCAGAACAGAAGCATGTATCGACAAACCGAAAGCATCTGAATGATCTAGAGAGATGTCTTAAGAAGTGTTGTTAATTTTTGGTTCAACTCCGAAGTCAAATTTTTGACGCGTTTTTGATGTCTTTTTGGACTTCGTCAGAAATGCTCATTTTTGCACTATTTCTTTCAGTTACTCCATAAATGTATGATTTTATGCACTCATTTAATGCATCTTTATCTTTTTCAGTTACTTAATGTTTTGATATGTATTTTATGCTCAAATTTTATTTTCATGAATTTTTATAAATTATTTTTAGCCGAGTTGCAAAACTCGGCTCTTAATTTGATGTGAGACGGGCGGGCGGGCGGGCGTCTGGGCGGGCGGTTGGGCGGGCGGGCGGGAGGGCGTCAACAATTGGTTTCCGGACTATAAGTCAACTACGAAAGAGGCTATAACAATGAAACTTCATACACTTACTCACCATTAGTCAAGGATGAGCCCTATTGATTTTGGGGTCAAAAGGTCAAAGGTCAAGGTCACAGGACTCAGATGATTGAAAATGGTTTCCGGACCATATTTCAGCCTGTATTGCATCTATAATCATGAAACTTGCCAGAAATGTTTCCCTTGAATCAAGGATGAGCCCTATTGATTTTGGGGTCAAAAGGTCAAAGGTCAAGGTCACAGGACTCGGATGATTGAAAATGGTTTCCGGACCATATTACAGCCTGTATTGCACCTATAATCATGAAACTTGCCAGAAATGTTTCCCTTGAATCAAGGATGAGCCCTATTGATTTTGGGGTCAAAAGGTCAAAGGTCAAGGTCACAGGACTCAGATGATTGAAAATGGTTTCCGGACCATATTTCAGCCTGTATTGCACCTATAATCATGAAACTTGCCAGAAATGTTTCCCTTGAATCAAGGATGAAGCCTATTGATTTTGGGGTCAAAAGGTCAAAGGTCAAGGTCACAGGACTCTGATGATTGAAAATGGTTTCCTGGCCATATTTTAGCCTGTATTGCACCTAAAGTCACGAAACTTGCCAATAATGATTCCCATGAATCAAGAATGACCCCTATTGATTTTGGGGTCAAAAGGTCAAAGGTCAAGGTCACAGGACTCTGATGATTGAAAGTGGTTTCCGGACCATATTTCAGCCTGTATTGCAATTATAATCATGAAGCTTGCCAGAAATGTTTCCCATGGATCAAGGATGACCACTATCAATTTTGGGGTTAAAAGGTCAAAGGTCAAGGTCACAGGACTAAGATGATTAAAAATGGTTTCCCGACTGAATTTGAGCCTGTATTGCACCTGTAATCATGTAACTTGCCAGAAATGTTTCCAGTGAATAGAAAATGACCACTTTTGATTTAGGGGTCAAAGGGTCAAAGATCAAGGTCACAGGACTTAGGTAATTGAAAATGGTTTCCAGACCATTTTTGAGCCTGTATTGCACCTATAATCATGAAACTTGCCATTAATTTTTGGGTCAAAAGGTCAAAGATCAAGGTCACAGGAAAATCTGTATCCTTGAAAATATATTACACGCTGATATAGAATAAAGAGAAGACCATTTCTTGATCAAGAAATTTTCATTTAGGACCACAAAATGTTGTTACAACAAACCATACACATTTCATGTTAGTCTGCATATTCATACTTACATTCCAGTTTTGCAACTCGGCATTTTGCATCTTCGATGCATTTTGAGCTTATCTTATGTAAAAAGGGAGGGGGGGGGTTGATCTTGATACATTTTCTGCTTCTTTTCCAGTACCGCTTGGCAGATTTTCATGAAACTTGGAAGGTATGAAGTACTAATGGTCCCCTACAAGTGTTGTTGTTTTTCGTCCAGATCTCTCAATAGGTGGCGCCACCAGAGGCAAAAGTAGGTCCCAGAGGGTACCCTCCTTTGACAAACTTCTTCTTCAGAACGGAAGCATGTATCGACAAACCGAAAGCATCTGAATTATCTAGAGAGCTGTCTTAAGAAGTGTTGTTATTTTTTGTGACTTTATTTTTATAAACTTCATACCAAGTTCTAATCTTGTCATTTCATTTGGTACATCACTTTGTTTTCCTCAGTTGCAGATCAAATATGCAAGTTGTTCTTTCTGGTCAAGTAATGTGATAAAATAACCTTCACAAATTTTCATGACAGGCATATTTTGTACCGTTTGCAGTACTCTAAAGCGGGGGACATTAAATCTCATTCATCTGTCCGTCCGTCCGTCCGTCTGTCTGTGTCACAAAATCTTTAACCTTGGCTATAACTTTTTAACCAGAAGAGATACAGTTCTCATATTTCACATGTGAGTTCCTTGTGACAAGACCTTTACACTGACACAAAAATTTTTGACCTCGTGACCATGACCTAGATATTTGAGCTACATAAAGGACTCAGATTTTTCTGAGTCAAACACCCCAAGCGGGGGACCACGATTCTCTGAATCTGCTTGTTTTCTTATTGAATTGGAAGAGGTGGGGGAGGGTATTTTCAACTTCTTCTTCAGAACCGCTGGGGCATTTTAAAGAAACTTGGTAGGTGTGATATGCTAATGGTTCCCTACAAGTAATGTTGTTTTTCATCAAGATCCGTCAACAAGTGTCGCCACCCGGGGCAAAGTAGGTCACAGGGTTCTTTGACAAACTACTTCTTCAGAGTCCAAGCATATATCAACAAACCGAAGGCATCAGAATGATCTAGAGGGATCTCTTAAGAAGTATTCCTGTTTTTAGTTCCACTCTGAAGTCAAATTTTTTATGTCTTTTCGGACTTTGTCAGAAATGGACATTTTCATACTATTTCCTGAACTAACACATTGAAAGCATGTCTTTGAGACCTAATTTGCTGTTATATTAAAGTGATATTAGAACATATGAGATAATACTTTTACCTAAAACTTTCCCTAAAAATAAACCATAATACGCCAAAAATTGTTTTCAGCTCTTACCGCACACATGCGTAAATCAGTTTTGAAGTTGCTATTTTTAGCCATTTACAGAAACCCTGATTCTATAAATGAGCACTTCCGGTAAATATGATGGAGACACTGATGACGTAGAAAGTTGTACACGAAAGATGAAAGTAGTGTAAACAATGCAATGTACCGTTGAGGTATTGAAGCTGAGTTTGCATTTAATTTGCTCAGTTTCACATCTTTTGATGATTGCTTGATCATGTTGAGGATTAATATGTAAATGTTTAATGTTAGTAATTTGCATGCGACCGAGCATCCGTCCGTGAGAAAAAGGGGGAGGGGGAGGGGAAAGGGTCTTGGGATGGATGATTTCACACATGATGTCACATCATATTTTCTGTCTGTTCTATTTTACTGTTTGTTCTAAACACGCACGATTTGAAACAATGGTTGAATATACAACCCGACGTGTTTCAAACGCAGAAGGGGGGGGGGGTTAACTTGGAATGCGTGCGACTGGAGTTTCAGACCGGGAGGCCCCCTGCCCATTCTTTTATTGAGCTTAGTGTACAACATAGTATTACCTATATTCATATTGTCATATACATTCACTTTAATGACAAATGACAGATGGAGATATCTTTGGCATAGACGGATTCAGGAATCTAACATAGGGAGGAGGGCGGATCACAGTGAACACCGAAAACAATCTTTCTGAGAAGCGTAGAAAGGGGGTGAGGGGTATAATAACTAAAACAAAACATAGTTTATTTATTTTTACACATATTTTTTAAAAATTCATCTTTATAAACAATTATTTCAAAATTCACCTGCATTGGTGCAAGGGATATACGGTAGACCTTATTTCAAGAGCTCCTCAGTGGGTATTAAAACACTCAGTAAATTTTAACATTATTCTGAGGAGGTCGATGTCACGGAATCTATTTTGATTAAAATAAGGATCAAATTTCATTCTATCAATATATAATGGTCACAATTTTAGGGATTTTAAAACAACGAAAAACGATTCGACATTATTCTTTTTTTTTCTAAATCATTAAGTTATGGTCACAGCTAGCTGTTTTTATGGAACAGCATAATAATATAAAAGAACGAAGCAATAAATTTATATCTGAAAACATTTCTGACATACGTTTTCATGAGAGGCAATTGATGATAAAAAAAGATTGGATGATCTCTCTCTCTCTCTCTCCCTCTCTCTCTCTCTCTCTCTCCGAATCAAAACGGACTTGTAAATGAGCGTGTGTGTGTGGGGGGGGGGGGGGGGGGGGGTACCTGCAAACCACGATCTAATATTCGGCATGTGCTAGATCCATAATTCCATATGTAGATACAGAATCTATCAAAAATATTGGCCAGCACGATTATTTTTCTTAATCAGAATATAAATTATGTCAAACATCTTCTGTCCTGAATCTACAGGTGATCGCCAGCCATAATGACCGGTGCGCCCTTTATTTATTTATTTATTTATTATTATTATATATATATTTTTTTATTTATTTATTTCATTATAATTTTTTTTTGCTCAATAAATAAAAAAAAACTATGTTTTAGGTATTGATTTTTTTTATTCTTGAAACGGTAAACACATGCGTATACACATGTGCGTGAACAGGCAATCACTTTGTCGTGTACAACTTATGACGTCATTTACTGAGACCCACGAAGAATACAGTCGATCCCGAAAATTTATTGGGTAAATTGACAAAAACGTCGATTTCTTCTAAAACCAGAATTTTTTTTTCTGTGGTTATAGCATGAAAAATTTCATTTTTAAAGAGCTAATGCTATATACTATTTTCACAGATGTTCTAATATCACTTTAATCACACTTGATGCCATTAATATAATGCTTTCATATAGATTCTGTGCCAAAATATTTTTTTGGATTTTTTTTTTACATGACTTTAAGGATGGACCACACTAACAATCACCATTACAATGTGCATGTATTCAGTCATTCAGCAAAAGTGACATGGTTCTCAGGGGAGCGATATAGGCCCACTTGGGCCTCTTGTTTTCTCAATAAGTATATAGCTTGCAAAGCTTACTTGACTAATGTTGCGCGTAAATGTCATTGTCACATGTGATATTGACGTAAATTACTCCAAAACGTCAATGTGAAAATCCCGATCCCGCGAAAAAACCGTCATAGGTTGCACTCCATAGTATTGGTCATTGAAAATTGAGCGTTTTGAATGAAAGGCATGCTATAGTTGACGTTATATTAATAATTTTATATTGCTCATACAATATAAAGCTACATATCAATAAAAAGTACTCTTATTACTGATTACTTCTATTATTCTTGATTTCATCTGAACAAATCCTGTCAGTCAGACATTCTGCTCAAAGTTATAGCAGTACATTAGAAGATGACATGGAAATGGGGCATGACCCCTCAAAGTGACTCAAATTTGACATCCTTCTCAAATGATTTTCTTAATAAACTGTATGTCTATTTGTTGTGTATTTCTTATTCTATAATATGTGCAATTTATTTGAATTTTCACCTGATGCAATTCGAGAAATATGACGTCAAAGTTTTCTTACCTAAATACAGCATTCATTTCTTTGCCCAAGGCTAGTCACATGACCTCTTACTTTCACATCCGGTCATACTATACATATGAGGTATACAATGGAAATAATGTGCTTTTCTCAAGACAACAAGCTAGTTCTTCCTTCCAAATATCAAAAATCATAGTTATTTCAATAATAAAGATCACATAATGAAGCTGGACCCCATCTGTCCCCTATTTAAAAAATCATCCCTAGCCAAATTCCAAATGCGACACTGCGGATACTATGTAGTGTAACCATAATTGCTAAATGAAACGTTACGTTTTTCGTTATAACAAGTGAGCACAGCAGGGCCTATCTGAGAAAATTTGCACATCAACTCGTAAATGGGTCACAAACACCATATCAAAATATGAATGATAGGCCAGCGTGTGCTCATATCAAAAAAAGAAGATGAACACATGGAAATGGTGAAAAAAGCAGAATTTTCGAGAAATCAAGCAACTTCATTACTGTATATATAGGCTGTTATGATTTTTCTTGCAAAAATTACTCTAGATATTCAAAATACAAACCTTAATTGATTTAAATTTATTTCTATCAATACTTTTTAGAGAGCTTGAATTTTTGTAAAACGAGTGGGCCAAACTATATTGACAAGTGTCCCTTGTCCTTTGGAGAGATTTTAGCTCATCTGAGCAAAGATATTGTTGATTGTTGATGTCTGTTTGGACAATCTACGAAATACACATTTTTAGCTTAGCTATACACCCTATCACCCATACCAGCATTGATGTCAGCATCTGCACTGCAGGTTAAAAAAATTGGACACCTCCAATCACAGCCTCATATAAGTCTACACTAACCAAGCATGTGTTGGTGATGCATCTAAGGATGCTTACTACAGTGTATGGTATGGATGCTGCGTCTGACCCATATTTCAGGTTTAACCTAGTAAAATGGGACACCTCTATTCCCAGCTAAGTCCTACATCAACCAAAGTTGTGTGGGCAATGCATCTTAGGATGTTGAATGCATGGTATGGATGCTGCGTCCATCCCACATTTCATGCTTTAGTGACCAGGTTAAGTAATATGTGTCACCTCAATTCCAAGCTTACTATAACACCTACATCAACCAAAGTTGAGCAAATGACTTAGTGCTATGCATCTGACCAATATTTCACACATAAGCAACAAGGTAATAGGTAAAATTGGACACCCCTATTCCAAGCTTACTAAAAAGTCCTAGATCATCAAACTAGTGTGGGTGATGTATCTGAGGATGTACACTGCAATACATTATGTGGATTCTTGATCTGACCTATTTTCCATGTTTGAGTGACCAGGTTTGGTAAAATGGGACACCTCAATGAAGCTTGTGGGTGATGTATCTGAGGATGCTTAATGCAATGTTGGATCTGACCCAAATTTCTTGCTTGACCTAAAGATCACCTCCATTCCCAGCCTTCGATAAATCCTAGATCAATCAAAGTTGTGGGGGTAGTGTCTGTTAGAATGCTTACTGCAATGCATGCTACATATGCTGGATCTGACCTTTTTCATGCTTCAGGGACCAGGTAAGGGGAAAATTTTACAATTCATGGGTCATAGCTGTTCTATAGCTCCTATATTTCCTATACAAAATATAAATGTCATATATTTGAGAAATTTGTCCCATAAATCCTATATTTTTTACTTGAGTGTCTGAAAAATTGCTTTTCCATTTTTTGACTGCTTCATTGAAAACTGGATCATGAACAAAATATCTGACAATAGTATCATAAAAAATGTTTGACTTGCTTCGCTCGCCACCTTATATAACTTTATCATATAAAGAGTATGACATAAAAAAGGAGATACTCAGAGGCAATATTCTGTCAGTTGCTTTTTCAAGCTTTGTTTGAAGTTTGAAAAGTCATATAACTATCCTACATTTCTTGATATATTCCTGTATTTTTCCATATAAGATATTCCTATATTTTGATTACAGGAAGTTACTATGACTTATGACATTTCCATTTGCTGCTTATACTCTTTGAAGTCCTAGATCAACCAAACTTGTGTTGGTGATGTTTCTTAGGCAATGCATGGTGTGGATGCTGCTTACAAAACACATTTCATACTTAGATTAGGTAAAATGGTAGACCTCTTTTCCAAGCTTACTAGTCCTAGATCAACAAAACTGGTACAAATGCTGACAAGGTAATGTTTCTGATGAGATCTTTGATTAGACTATGTTTTAAAATAGGGAATAATGTTATTTTCAGCTCACCTTGAGGTGGTTAAGAGAGCCTATGCTTTACTCTCTCATGTTCCCATCTCTGTGCCCATCCTTGTCCAGTTTAGAAATTTGAAGTACTAGTGATTTATGTTGACATGCTGAGGTGAACCCATGCATTTGATGCAGCATCTGACCTACAAGTGACTCTTTTTGGGTAGCTCATGTTTTGAAAATAGTTCTTCTGCCACGATCAACAAATTCATACCATAATTATGATCATCTTAAGATGCTTAGATAAACTCATGCATAGTTTGTTGCATTTGACCTACTTTTTTCTGCTTAAGCAATTTTGCTTTAAAAGCCAATATTAAGCTGAGTAAATGTGTTACATGTACCAAATGCACATTGGAGGTATCTTTAATCAAACTTTCTCATAATTTGATCTTGGCCCAATTTTTCATCTTGAGTAATTTTGCTTTTAAAAGTCATTATTTTGCAAAGCAAACATGCTACGTATATCAAACTTGCACATTGAATGTAAGTTTATACCTCCCACAAACAAAGTTTGGGGGTATATAGGAATCACCCTGTCTGTCCGTCTGTCCATCACACCTTGTCCGGGGCACAACTCCTCCCCCTGTGGATTGATTTCAATAATATTTCACAGAAATGTTCCTTAGGACCTAAGGATGTGTCATGACATTGAACCAAGATCAAAAGTCAAAGGTCAAGGTCAAAATAGACATCATTAGTAAAACCTTGTCCGGGGCATAACTCCTCCCCCAGTGGATGGATTTCAATAATATTTCACAGAAATGTTCGTAAAGACCTAAGGGTGTGTCATGACTTCGAACCAAGGTCATAGGTCAAAGGTCAAGGTCACAATAGACATTATTAGTAAAACCTTGTCCTTGGCATAACTCCTACCCTGTGGATGGATTTCAATAATGTTTCACACAAATGTTCCTTAGAACCTAAGGGTGTGTCATGACCAAGGTCAAAGGATAAGGTCACAATAGACATCATAAGTAAAACCTTGTCTGGAGCATATCTCCTCTCCCTGTGGGTGGATTGTAATAATGATGCACAGAAATGTTTCTTAGGACATAAGGGTGTGTCATGACCTGGAACCAAGGCCATAGGTCAAAGGTCAAGGTTACAATAGACATCATTAATAAAACCTTGTCCACAGCATAACTCCTCTCTCTGTGGATGGATTTCCATAATATTTCACAGAAATGTTTCTTAGGACCTAAGGGTGTGTCATGACCTTGAACCAAGGTCAAAGGTCAAGGTCACAATAGACATCATTAGTAAAACCTTGTCTGGTGCATCACTCCTCCCCCTGCGGATAGATTTCAATAATATTTCACAGAAATGTTCCTTAGGACCTAAGGATGTGTCATGACCTTGAACCAAGGTCATAGGTCAAAGAACAAGGTCACAATAGATATCATAAGTAAAATCTTGTCTGGGGCATAACTCCTTCCCCCTGCAGATGGATTTCAATAATTTTTCACAGAAATGTTCCTTAGGACCTAAGAGTGAGTCATGACCTTGAACCAAGGTCATAGGTCAAAGGTCAAGGTCACAATAGACATTATTAGTAAAACCTTGTCCAGGACATAACTCCTCTCTCTTAGGATGGATTTCAATAATTTTTCACAGAAATGTTCCTTAGGACCTAGGGGTGTGTTATGACCTTGAACCAAGGTCATAGGTCAAAGGTCGAGTTCACAAGTGATGCTTGACCTTGATCCCATTGATAAAATTTTCCTGAACTGACCTTGTCCAAGTCCAGTGTATCCGTGCAGCAGAAATGAATGGGTCATAACTCAAATTCAATGGCTCAGATTTGTAATTATACATAACCTTTCTGTCCGACTTCCTAAAAAACCTGTTCTTTCTTCTTTATGATATTGAAAGCAAATTTCTGATAGATTTTCCTGCAATTCTCTGATCTGTTGAAGAAATACCGCGTATAACCTTCGCATGCAATTTCAGACTTTTGATGTTACTTTTAACATGAATGTAATACCGGAAGTCGCAAGAAAATGTACCAATTGTTTTCGATTATATGTAGCATAATATTGACTTGCGAAAATGAATGCACTATGTGGACAAGAGAAATGTTTTATATTTCTATAACTTCGACACAAATCAGCAAATACAGGCATGGAATTGAATACCTACAATTATCTACATGTGTAAATTGCCGCGTTTTATCTAAACAGCATCATAAACCTTGCTCACACTGGTCATTGTATCTTGACTATTGTCATTTTGGTTAGCAGACCAAAATTTCATGCTTGCTTAAAAAAATAAATAATCAGACTGAGAACTTCAACTGCTTGACGGGTGTGAGGATTTTTTGGAATGAATAAGCATTGAAAAGCAACTATTTTGCACAAGTCACCCCAAGGATTACCTTTGTATTCCAACGGCTTAGCTCTGCCTGAAAACGTGGAGATTAAGAAAAAATATTGGGGTTTCATGTTCTGTATGCACAAATTTTTAAAACATTTGTGGTGCAATTCTAGATTTTTAATACATGAATAAATGTCTGGCGAGTGGTAGTGAACCAGGAATTTTTTTTACGAAAATATTGACTTATCAGAAAATAAATTCTATACCCTCTATCATTAACAAGTACATTTAATAATATTCTATATAGTTTGAGTTAAATGTCTTCATGTACATTGATAAAGTAGTATGTATATAGGATGGATCAGAATATCTAAATTATTCAGAAAGTCTGTAAAGAGCTGGCGAGCAGTAGCGAGCCAAAGAAAATTTTTGAAAATTGACTGAAAAATTGTAGATTTATGGTACAAAATCTAGTTTTTATACGCCCGTCATTTGACGGGACGTATTATGGTATGGCGAAGTCCGTCCGTCTGTCCGTCCGCCTATGGAACGCAATAACTTGAATACGCGTCAGCGGATTTTTATGAAATTTATACATAGTGATCAGACTGTGGAGAGGAAGCCGCCTTTCGATTTTCAGGTTCATCCGATTTGTCGTTACAGAGTTATGGGACTTAGATTTTAAAAATACAGTGAAAATATACTTAAATATTTAAAAATTATTTAAAAATCTATTTCTGGTCGAAATGTTTTGAAATTTTGTATACTTCAAGTAGAAAGGATGTTCTTTGACATATGTAACGGGTTTTTAATTTTTTTGTCGCATAACCGAGATATTGTGTGTGATAGGAAGGGGGGGTGGGTTATATGCACATACATTTTAAGCTAAGGGCAAAATATAGGCGCATGGAACGCGATAACTTGAATATGCGTCAACGGATTTTCATGATATTCATACATTATGATTGGACTGTGGAGAGGAAGCCGCCTTTCGATTTTCAGGTTTATTTGATATGTCGTTACAGAGTTATGGGACTTAGATTTTTAAGATACAGTGAAAATATACTAAAATATTTAAAAATTATTTAAAAATCTATTTCTGGTCGAAATGTTTTGAAATTTTGTATACTTCATGTAGGAAGGATGTTCTTTGACATATGTAACGGGTTTTTAATTTTTTTGTCGCATAATCGAGATATTGTGTGTAATAGGAAGGGGGGAGGGGTGGGTTATATGCACATACATGTTAAGCTAAGGGCAAAATATAGGCGCATGGAAGGCAATAACTTGAATATACGTCAACGGATTTTCATGATATTCATACATTTTGATTGGACTGTGGAGAGGAAGCCGCCTTTCTATTTTCAGGTTCATTCGATATGTCGTTACAGAGTTATAGGACTTAGACATTTTAAAATACAGTGAAAATATACTAAAATAGTTAAAAATTATTTAAAAATCTATTTCTGGTTGAAATGTTTTGAAATTTTGTATACTTAAGGTAGAAAGGATGCTCTTTGACATATGTAACGGGTTTTTATACGCCCGTCATTTGACGGGACGTATTATGGTATGGCGAAGTCCGTCCGTCTGTCCGTCCGTCCGTCCGTCCGTCCGTCCGTCTGTCCGTCTGTCCGTCCGCCTATGGAACGCAATAACTTGAATACGCGTCAACAGATTTTTATGAAATTTATACATAGTGATCAGACTGTGGAGAGGAAGCCGCCTTTCGATTTTCAGGTTCATCCGATTTGTCGTTACAGAGTTATGGGACTTAGATTTTTAAAATACAATGAAAATATACTAAAATATTTAAAAATTATTTAAAAATCTATTTCTGGTCGAAATGTTTTGAAATTTGGTATACTTCAAGTAGAAAGGATGTTCTTTGACATATGTAACGGGTTTTTAATTTTTTTGTCGCATAACCGAGATATTGTGTGTAATGGGAAGGGGGGGTGGGTTATATGCACATACATTTTAAGCTAAGGGCAAAATATAGGCGCATGGAACGCGATAACTTGAATATGCATCAACGGATTTTCATGATATTCATACATTATGATTGGACTGTGGAGAGGAAGCCGCCTTTCGATTTTCAGGTTTATTCGATATGTCGTTACAGAGTTATGGGACTTAGATTTTTAAAATACAGTGAAAATATACTAAAATATTTAAAAATTATTTAAAAATCTATTTCTGGTCGAAATGTTTTGAAATTTTGTATACTTCATGTAGGAAGGATGTTCTTTGACATATGTAACGGGTTTTTAATTTTTTTGTCGCATAACCGAGATATTGTGTGTAATAGGAAGGGGGGAGGGGTGGGTTATATGCACATACATGTTAAGCTAAGGGCAAAATATAGGCGCATGGAACGCAATAACTTGAATATGCGTCAACGGATTTTCATGATATTCATACATTTTGATTGGACTGTGGAGAGGAAGCCGCCTTTCGATTTTCAGGTTCATTCGATATGTCGTTACAGAGTTATGGGACTTAGACAATTTAAAATACAGTGAAAATATACTAAAATAGTTAAAAATTATTTAAAAATCTATTTCTGGTCGAAATGTTTTGAAATTTTGTATACTTAAGGTAGAAAGGATGCTCTTTGACATATGTAACGGGTTTTTAATTTTTTGGTCGCATAACCGAGATATTGTGTGTAATAGGAAGGGGGGGGGGTTATATGCACATACATGTTAAGCTATGGGCAAAATATAGGCGCATGGAACGCAATAACTTGAATATGCGTCAACGGATTTTCATGATATTCATACATTTTGATTGGACTGTGGAGAGGAAGCCGCCTTTCGATTTTCAGGTTCATTCGATATGTCGTTACAGAGTTATGGGACTTAGATATTTTAAAATACAGTGAAAATATACTAAAATAATTAAAAGTTATTTAAAAATTTATTTCTGGTTGAAATGTTTTGAAATTTTGTATACTTCAAGTAGAAAGGATGTTCTTTCACATTTATAAGGGGTTCTTGAATTTTTTGTCACATAATCCAGAAATTATGTGTAATGGGGGGGGGGGGGTTGTATGCACATACATGTTAAGCTAAGGGCAAAATATAGGTGCATGGAACGCAATAACTTGAATATGTGTCAACAGATTTTCATGATATTTGTACATTTTGATCAGACTTTGAAGAGGAAGCCGCCTTTCGATTTTAAGCTAGGTTCATCCAATTTGTCCTTATGGAGTTATGGGACTTAAATATTTTGGTGTTGTGAAAAAAATCCCAACGGGCGTATCTTGCTGCGTGAGCGTAGGCTTTATTAATTTTTTGGTCACATAAACGAGATATTGTGTGTAATAGGAAGGGGGGGGGGGGGTTATATGCACATGCATGTTAAGCTATGGGCAAAATATAGGCGCATGGAACGCAATAACTTGAATATGCGTCAACGGATTTTTCATGATATTCATACATTTTGATTGGACTGTGGAGAGGAAGCCGCCTTTCGATTTTCAGGTTCATTAGATATGTCGTTACAGAGTTATGGGACTTAGATATTTTAAAATACAGTGAAAATATACTAAAATAGTTAAAAATTATTTAAAAATCTATTTCTGGTTGAAATGTTTTGAAATTTTGTATACTTCAAGTAGAAAGGATGTTCTTTGACATATATGACGGGTTCTTGAATTTTTTGTCACATAATCCAGAAATTATGTGTAATGGGGGGGGGGGGGGTTATATACACATACATGTTAAGCTAAGGGCAAAATATAGGTGCATGGAACGCAATAACTTGAATATGTGTCAACAGATTTTCATGATATTTGTACATTTTGATCAGACTTTGAAGAGGAAGCCGCCTTTCGATTTTAAGGTTCATCCAATTTGTCCTTATGGAGTTATGGGACTTAGATATTTTGGTGTTGTGAAAAAAATCCCAACGGGCGTATCTTGCTGCGTGAGCGTAGGCTTTATTTTATTATACGCCCGTCATTTGACGGGTCGTATTATGGTATGGCGAAGTCCGTCCGTCTGTCTGTCCGTCCGTCTGTCCGTCTGTCTGTCTGTCCGTCCGCCTATGGAACGCAATAACTTGAATATGCGTCAATGGATTTTCACGAAATTTATACATTATGATTGGATTGTGGAGAGGAAGCCGCCTTTCGATTTTCAGGTTCATCCGATTTGTCGTTACAGAGTTATGGGACTTAGATTTTTAAGATACAGTGAAAATATACTAAAATATTTAAAAATTATTTAAAAATCTATTTCTGGTCGAAATGTTTTGAAATTTTGTATACTTCATGTAGGAAGGATGTTCTTTGACATATGTAACGGGTTTTTAATTTTTTTGTCGCATAATCGAGATATTGTGTGTAATAGGAAGGGGGGAGGGGTGGGTTATATGCACATACATGTTAAGCTAAGGGCAAAATATAGGCGCATGGAAGGCAATAACTTGAATATACGTCA
>VSWD01000007.1:11335775-11386975 GCA_033119305.1 Pinctada imbricata
AACGGGCGTATCTTGCTGCGTGAGCGTAGGCTTTATTTTCTGTGTTTTACATTTGCGTAAAGCGTTCAACTAACTGGAACATAAATGCGTAAAAATGAGTGAAACATGAATGTGGTCTTGGTGCAAATTGTTTCCAGCGCCACTCAAATCCTCCCTTGGTCGATTATCGGTGGATACAGTGAAGGATGCATCTTGCACCAACTATATGAGAGCATTGTTACTGGCTGTTTCGAATCTGGGATGTTTTGCCTTGAAAGACTTTCGCCTTGAGACATTTCGTCCCTGAGACATTTCGCTCCGATTTCTTTGTAGAGATTAAGTTGGTTTTACAGTTTGTACAGAATTATATATCTAATCTGATATATCTGATCGATGAATTTTACTAAGAAAAAATTCATTTGAAGAAAAACAATTCAGTATGCATAGATATACAGTATAATCTGTGTAAACAGGCTTTCATTCGTTCCGATTGAATCGGCTGGTTTAGACAATCCGATGTACAGAAAATTGATATGTTTGACCCAGATAATATACAAAAGAATGATTACTGCAATACCTTTACTGATAAATAGAATTTTGTCATTTTCATACAGAATACAAACTGTTAAGGGGTTTCGAGTATCATTATTTTGACTCTGTTTTGATGGTCAAACTAACTTTATTTTTTCTCTTAACTAAAAATCTATCTTCAGATATTCTAAAATGCATAAGATATATGTATCGTGCAGGACATCTTTAGGTTCTAATACTTGAACAAAGTCAGGCACTCTGAGTGGAAAATCATATTTTGCCCAAATTTTGAGTGTATCTAAGGAAAACTGAAAAAAAAAAATGAATATTAGGTATCTAATGTCAAATTTTCTATTGGAAAAGACTTGTTTAAGAACCGCAGGTACTTATTATTAGCAGTAGAAGACAAGACAATTGTAATATTTTGAGAAATAGCAATGAAATTGTAAGAAATGTCACAATTTGTGGGCTAATATTTGATGTCAAAATATGCCAAAGACTATATTCATATGCCCTTTAATTAAAGGAAACCCCCTGCAAGGTACCTTTTTCATCATTTATATGTTTTAAGGGTCAAACAATTTATAAGTATACCAAATAAGGAGTTTCGACCATAACTTTGAAAGATATTGTAAATTTAAATACAAAAATACTATATTTTAAGCCAAAATACGTAAAAAACCTGTATGACAAACAAAAAGTTCTAAAAATTGAAGGATATATTATTCAAACATGATTAGATATTTCTTAAACATACTATTTTAAACATCTGCAATTAATTAAGGCAATACAACGTTATTCTTATATATTTTGGAAATTAGTGATGATGTCACGCGATACCCGAACCACCTTAAAATTGATTTCATACCATTGCCTGATTTGTAAGAAGAAAAAATAAATCAAGGATAGTCTGAGTTTTTTTTTTTTAAGAATTGAGGTCGGGCCACTTTTCCTATCGCAAGGGACTTTAATTTTTAGCTCACTTCTACGAAGTTGAGTGAGCTTATGCTATACCCCCACGCGTCAGCATCCCTGTCCAAGTCTGGGTCTGGTTGAGAAGTTTGGGGTAGCTCAGTATTAGGCAAAGTACTGATGCTACAGTAACCAAACTTGCACAAGTGATTCATCTTGGGTTGGGGAGGGGAACCCATGCATCGAGTGACTTGGTTAAGAAGTTTCGGGTAGCTCAGTGTGACTTGGTTAAGAAGTTTGGGATAGCTCAGTATCTGAGTGATTTTGCCTTTATAAGCAAATATTGAGCAAAGTATAAGTACCACATGTACCAAATTTGCATATTGGATGTATCTTTGATCAAACTTTCATGAAATTGCCTTGACCTACTTTTTCCCCTTGAATGATTTTGCCTTTAAAAGCCAATATTGAGCAAAGTACAAGTGCTCCATGTACAAAACTTGCATATTAGATGTATCTTTGATTAAGCTTTCATAAAATGATCTTGACCTACTTTATCCTCTTGAAGGAGTTTGCCTTTAAAAACAAATATACATGTACTTATAAATATTTTTAAATTGAATTTTGCTGCCACGAAGTGAGCTTCGTAATCTGTAATTTCCTATGTTTCTCCCTTGAGGCTACAAGCAAACAACATTTACCTGCCCGCGTTTGGAATTTTTTGTCTGGTAACGCACGAAAGAACATTTTAAACCAGTCTCTTTACAATTGAATATGTCAAAACCTTGATGTCCAGCAATCTTATTGATAGAAATTTTCTCAAACTTTTCAACATTTTCTTGATCTACATCGGCACTTTCTCTGCAAATCTAAAAATGAGCAATACCAAAATGGTCTTTCCAACTTTCAATAAAACCGGTTGAGACCTTAATGTCTGCATTTCAGAGTTTTAAGCAATTTCCTTGTGTTTTTCTTAATAATCAGACAATTTATGGTAATATGATTTTTTCACGCACTTTTTCAAACTGTTTCGTTAAGGTGTCAGTCCAAACATTGAATTGCTTAGAAAGTACTGATGTTTATTGAAATTGATTTTTTACATGGCTCACGATAAAAATCTGTCCTCTTTGAATATTATCTCACGAACAGCAGTTGCACTGATGCGGTAATTCTTACTGAACTCCTCGTACTTTTTCCAAATCGTCAATCAAAATTTCTTCTTCCAAATTTAACTCTTTTCTTTGTTGTTTTGAAGATGGATAATGCTTTATCAACATTTTTTTTTCTCTTCATGTACTCGAAATGAGAACCTTTGTACACCGATTGAATAGATTCAATTTTTTTTGTTATGAAAAGTATGTTACTAAAGGTATAATTACCGTTGACCAAATGACACCCGTGAAGATGTTTAAACAAGGCCGGTGTACAGGTGATCAATTAACCCTTAATAGTGTGATTGGTACCCTAATTGACGGCCGGAGTATGGAATAGACAAGATACAGAATACACAAAATATTTTACTATTAAACGTTACGAAGAATTGCTCGAGACTGCAAAAAAGAACCGATTTAGACAAGATTCCGGAGTACAGAAGATCTGGTTTTCACAAAATATACTGTATAAGATGAATACGTATTTCTACTAATTATAGTACTAAAAAGTAAAATGAAATCTAAGTCACAGCTGATAATTAATTCATTGATTACCTGAAAGCATTCATGCCATGTTTGTCTAACTACTTTAAATGATTATGAGAATTAAAATTACAGATAAAGACATGTAATTAATATATATGTAATTAAGTTATTTGCAACACGAATTAGAATGTAAAATTGTCAATTAAATCATTGAGAAAATTGCGGACACTTTTGAAGATTACTTAAAGTATCATAAATGTGATCAATTGTTCAATGAAAAATGCATAATTTCATAAAAATATGAAATTATTTTCAGTTCTAAATGAACAATTCTGTCTGATAATTCAATTTATTGAGTAATTCTAAGGAAGATAAATTTGGAACGAAATGTTTTGGGGCTGTTGCACATTAGAAGCGAAACGTCCGGGAACGTAACACGCAATCGCAGTAAAACGTCCAGTTCCAGCCGTTTTGATTTTGGCAGTTTGGAATTTACCTATTTATATAAGGCATAGGTCAATAATCGCGTGGAGGTAGGGCGAAGTAAAGTTGAATGCAATGACAGGGTAATGAAATCCCTTAAGATAACGAACACGACTTCATTATTTGGGAAATATGTAAGAGTGACAGCTAAAGATGTCAAAAAAAGAAAGAAAAAATGACAGTATCTGAACCAATCAGATAATGCTTATAATTCATTCTCTTCCCTGTTTAAAAATTATATTGCAGTACTTTATCAGTGCCTCATGTTTATGATTCATGTTGTTTCTTTAGTTTATTTCCTTCATGTGTTGAATCCGTTAAAAAAAATCCTCCCAACCTCATCTTAATTTGAAAATAAAGTGCCTGAGAAACTAATAATTAATTTTTTTGGCCTAAGGCTTTAATATTCCATACACACATTCATCATAACAAGTGTTACTCCAAGACATTTTACCTTGGGACTTGACCTTTGAGCTACTTTAAACTATAAGGAGGAGGGCTTTGATATTTCACATATAGATTCCTTATGACCAGAGCTTTCATTCGATACCATGACTTTTGACCCAGTGACCTTGACCTTGATCTTTGAGCTACTTTTAAACTATAAGGAGGAGGGCTTTGATATTTCACATATAGATTCCTCATGACCAGAGCTTTTATTTGATACCATGACTTTGACCAAGTGACCTTGACCTTTGACCTACTTTTAAACTATAAGGGTAGGGCTTCGATATTTCACATATAGATTCCTTATGACCAGACCTTTCTGTGTTATGTCACAAATTAATCCGTTTAGAGAAAAACGTCCCGTGGGGGTATAATTCGTCACTTTAAGGGCAGTTCTAGTTGTGTTTAATCTTATAACATTTCATCACAATTTATTAAATTCCATTTATATGGATAATGAAATATGTTATTTGTTTTTATTTAGATCGCTTACATGTGCCTTGAAACTTGCCAAGAGCGTCTTTTGTCAAATTTTGGTCTTCAGAGGGAACAAATGTAAGTAGATTGTAAGCAAAACTCCTATGCTTTGAACCTTGGAAAGGCAAATGATAGAGGTCTTATTGAAATTGAAGTACAATGTATCTAAATACTTTCGTGATTTTCATGTCTTCTCGCAGTATAGACTTCCTGACTTCCTACAGATTTTGTCAGCAGTTTCTCGACATCAAAACTTAAGTGTGAAAAATTAATATCAGAATCGATTGTTTTGATATAATGATAGAATGAATATGAAATTAGTTGATATTTTCAAGATGAATTTGATCTTTGTTTAGCTCACCTGAGCAAAGCTCAAGAGAGCTATTGTCATAGCATGGCTTCCATCGTAAACTTATGTTTGACCTCAAAAACTTGTGTTCTACACCCCAAAGCTGACGTCATTTACTGACTTTAAATGAATGGCTTATATAGAAAGTGATATATCAAAAGAGAGATCATTTCCTATAGATTTTATTGGTACCAAATAATATATACCTTTCCATTACCATTTTCACTCCGAAAACGAAAGTGAAAGTGAAAATAGAGAAATTGTGACATGTCATTCAGATGGACTTTGGTCCCATTTTGACCATTGTTCCAAAAAAAATTCTTAACATAAAAATTATGCTGATTGGAAGCCCAAATCTGTCTAAATAATGTATGAAAGTTATTTAGGGATTCGCTGATTCGTTTTTGAGAAATCCACAATACACCACGGAGAAGCGAATTTCACAAGTCCCCATTCTGAGCTCCTCGTCGGAAATCACCTCTAAGTTGTAACTCCTTCCAGTTTGATTTTTTTATGCATATTTAAAAATAAAACCCATGAGAATCTTACAAAAATCTTACAGAATCTAATGATACCTTAAAACTTGCCTTCATTTTAATTATCATACACACTATATCAATATCAGTCTCTGACTCTTTATAAAAAGAAAACTGACCAGGGCCAAATCAGCTTCGAGGCTATAGGGTTTATACTATTTAAACCTAGGTCAGGGGGGTACCCTCCTTTGACAAACTTCTTCTTCAGAACAGAAGCACATATTGATGATCAAGACGGATGTCTTAACAAGTGTTGTTGTTTTTGGTTTCAGCTCGAAGTAAAATTTTTGACGTGTTTATGACATCTTTTCGGACTATGTCAGAAATACTCATTTTGAACTGTTTCTTTGACTAACTCTATGAATGTGTGGTTTTGTGCCCTTGTTTAGTGCATGTTTGTCATATTTAAGTTACTATTAGCTTTGATATACATTACATTTGCATATAGACCCAGGGTTGTGGGTTCAAATTCTGGCACTGACACTTTCATCATGCAATCAGGCTTTCTACTGTTCCTACTTTTTCCTACTTTTTCCTGCTTTTCCTACTTTTTCATTTTGATCCTATTTTTTCCTACTTTTTAGCTCTACTGGTCTCAGACCAGTCGAGCTTATGCGATCACCCTTCGTCCGGCGTCTGTCCGTCTGTCTGTCTGTCCGTCTGTCCGTCTGTCCGTAAACAATTCTTGTCCGGACAACTCCTCTGAAACTGTTAGAGATAGAAACTTAATTCTTTTTGTATTTTACTTGGTCCATGGTCTAGTTGTGCACCTGACATTCAGTTTCAGTCTCTGACCCCAAGGGTCTTAGAAAATGGGTGTGGTTGTTTTCTCTCTATTAAACTACATGTGATCTCATGATAGCTAATTTCCCAGAATTTATGGATAATAGTTAATTGATTTATTCCAAAATATTATCGGTTTGCAGTTTAGATGTCATTACAGTATTTTACTTCAGTCCCTGTTCCCTAGGATTCTGGAAAATGGGTATATGGCTATTTTCTCTTACCCTATCTACATGCATTTAGAGTACATAAGTGACAGAAACTATAAATAAACAAAGATATTGCAATTTTACAATATTATCATAGATGAGTCTGTAATTTAGTTTTTCTCATATTTTATTTGGGACCTGACCCAGGATTTTATCTTCAATTCTATAGAAACGCTAGGGGATAGTTTCGGAATTTCCTCTGATCAATCAATCAACATGAAAATCTTTTCTATAGGGATGTTCGCCGTGACGTCACGGGTCTTGCGAAAACGAGGCTGGTTGGCAAAAACGGTTGGCAGTGAAGGGAAATATACGTGATACCCGGGGATGAATCGACAATTGTTGCTCTAATATGCGCTTCTTTCCTATTAGTATTTTATTGATAAGTCCTGCTGTGATACTGACCATTCTTATCACAACAATAAAGAAATCCCGCTGAGTTTATTAGACTGCCGTTCGATTGGGGGGGGGGGGGGGGACTAGAATAAAAAACTGCCGATATTGAATTTTTTCTTCAAATAAGCCGGTGTAATTCATAGTGTCCCATTTTTATGCTCCTGTATTAGGTGTAGCATACCAGACTAATTACCAGTTGTTTTGACAAGTACACACCTACCCCTTCAAACATGCAACGTTCCTGTATTACAGTAGTTGTGATTTAATTAATTAAGGCGGAGCATTTGAACGGGATGGACAGAGGGAAATAGTCTGACCAAAATTAATGTCGAACTGTTTGAAAACGGAAAAAAAATTAATTTAACTCACAGAAAAAGGAGTACTAATTTTCTTGAGCTTTTTTTTTTTTTTTTTTTTTTTGTTTTGTTTGTTTTGTTTGTTTTTTTTTTTCTCACGGCTGTCTCAAATTTATAGAGATAAAGCCGGTCATAGTAATAACAATGAAAACACGCACAAATTCTCTTTTATTATTCCTTCAGTAATTTTCTTACTTAATTTGGATATGGAATTTTTTTTTAATTGACATGCCTTATCTAACTTTTTGCTTGCTGGAGAAAGGGGGGGGGGGGCTCAAGATTAGAATTTTAGAATGCCTAAAGAAGCATTTATTTCTCAACTTCCATGGTAATTTGGGCAGCCGCACCCCTTAAGATTGAAAATCGTTGGGATAAAAAGAGACATTCATGAATTGAAAATGAAATATAAGATTACAAAACACAATAAAAATAATTGATAAATGTTTATATGAATTAAAGAGAGGGATCTCGGACCATATAAAATCCTAGCATTCTATTTCCATCTTTTGCACCTCGACTGTTAAAACATCCAATATTTGGAAAGAATTTCAAGAATAGATGTTCGGACTTCCATCTATCTGATTTTTCGGAATTATTCAAACAATTATCCCGTTGAAATAAATAAGTAAATAAATAAGTAAATAAATAAGTAAATAAATAAGTAAATAAATAAGTAAATAAATAAGTAAATAAATAAATAAATAAATAGATAAATAGATAAATAAATAAATAAATCTTGAGAAATATATATGAGAAATATTGAATAATGATCAACTGATCCAACTTTTATATGATAATGATCGATATATAAATGGGTTGTATTTCCTTTTTGCTTCTTTCAACTAAAAGACAAATGTAATGTAAGTATTCACCCCCCCCCCCAAATGGTTTAGATGTTTCATCCGTGTCAAAATATCAAAAACTGAAATATGAAATAGATCGATCACATGCATCAATTGGCTTTCTCTCCTTTGCGGATCATTGGTCCCGCCGCGGCGCCTGTGTGAGAAATCTACCTGGACAGCCGACAAAAATCAAGGTAAATGGCAGGTGTCAGATCATTGTCTTGTGTATACGAGATACACTGTATAGGTTGGACTTGATTGATGAATGATATAAGATGTTCACCTTCACGACTTCAAAAATTAAATCAACCCACAGAGAGACTAAATGCTATTTATACATACCGGTGATTAACAGAGAAAAATTAAATTTAAAAAAATATATATCACAAACAATTTAAAAAAACGATATATTAATATATTATAACAACTTAGAAGTAAACTTAACTAAATTATATCTTTCGATAAAACGTACCGATAAGGATTATTAATGTGAATAGCAGTGGACATTGCTATACATATTATATAAGAGAACCACTTTTTGCCAACCAATTTTTATGCGCATGCGCAGTGTGACGTCACTTTTTCGTCACTCGAACATCCCTATAGTGTTTATACAGTGCAAGAAAGATATCAAATAGTCAAAATGCATGTATTTCTCACTTATTTTTTATTTGTTTAACATGTTTAAGGTGTAAGATTTTTGGGGAGAGTAGTGAGAATTTTTGTTGCAAGAGTAGAATGTCCGAAGTGATCACAGACTTGAGCTGTGCTTTCTGTTAAATGGGAACACCAGAATCACAAAGATTGATCATTTTATCAAATAAAATAGCAATAATGCATCCTTCACATTGCCAAATGATAGGTGCTTGTGTAAGTTATAGAAGTTGAATTTGTAACAGGAGAGGGAGAGATGTGACTGTACCGGGAATCGAACCCGAGATCTTCTGCTATCAAGGCAGACGCTCTTACCAACTGAGCTATCTGGGCACAATGCCCGTTCCTGCCACACTCCTCTCTACCAATTTTTCAGGTTTCCATGCACTGGAAACCTCACACAAAACTCCACTTCACCTTGAGTCATTTAGTTTGGTGCCAATTCTGTAACAGGAGAGGAAAAGATGTGACCGAACCGTGAATTGAACTCGAGACCTTCTGCTATCTGGGCAGACGCTCTTACCAACTGAGCTATCTGGGTACGATACCTGTTCCTGCCATAAATCAATGGTAATAAACTAATGTTTCAGGCCTTTTTGTCAACTGGACCTCGAGTCATTTTGTCCTTTTAAAATTTGACCAATCAAAAACATCATTTCAACCTCATGCAGATTTTGAAATATTTTTCTGAACTGGGATATATGGTAGAAATGTTTTCTATAGAGGATCAAATATTTCGTACCGGTATGTAAAAATATTTTGTATTATATTTTAATAATTAGCTTCTGTCTACATTAATACCACATTCGCCCTAAAAGTTCATGTTCTTCATTCAATATTCTATTTACATTGTTTTACATTTACTAAATAAATAGCCTAAAACCTTTTTAGGTTTTAGAACAAAATGGCGGATTCTTTTAAAATTTCACTCGGTAGGCCACATGTCCTATTATATTTAATTTCAATCTGAAACTGCCTGATTACTTGATCTAAGTATTTTCACGGGTCAGTATAAGAAAGAAGGAAATATCTCTTATAATAGAGTATCCTATGCAATACTATTTCAGCTCAAATGAGAGGTTATTTATGCCTTTAGTCTTAATTTTATAAAAGGGCATATAGTGGTAGGTCTGTCTGTTCATCTGTTTGTCTATCCATCCGACTGTCAGTATATCATTCCATTCAACTAAATTCTGATGAAAGGGTATAAGATAATAGAGCTGTCATATATATTGCATGTCTATGAACCTTGAGAAGGCTCATCTTTTGGAGCCAAATTTTTAACCTTTGACCCCATCACTGACCTTTGACCCACATTTTTTGAAAAATAAAAACATCTGTTATTTTAGTTTTGATACATATGGTATGTTATACATGTTGTATATACACGTTTTTAGTAATTCTCTCACATTCTAGAGAAATCTAAGGCACGGTCCATTTGATATTCTTGGGGGGGGGGACTCCGTTTTTTTCAAAAAAAAAAAATTTGCTCTGAATTTTGATGAAAAAAATTAGGAATTGATGGATATGCATTGGCATGTGGTTGTTGGTTCTAATAAAAAAAAACTTGATACACATTTATCCCGCCTCTGGCAAATTTCTTGCAATCTGATTGGTCGAGAAGAACCAAATATTATGTTGTATTATTTTACTAACAGAATATTATTTTGATATCCTGCTTCTACTAAGATGCTTTATGCTTTTGACGTCACCAAAATGCTTTAGAATATGTTGACGTAACATACACAAACCAAAAGCGATTCAGCGGGATAAATTCGTTATAGAGTGTTTTACAGGGGGGATACAGAAATATATTGGGTCGATGAAAAAAGTGGTATTAGGCAAGGTGAAGTCCAGCATTCATTCTATTGAGTGTATATGTACAAATCAACCAGGAGAGCTTCAGTCTCATCAGAGACTTCTGGTTTAAAAGACAGTGGTAGGCACCATATTTATGATGTATATGATGGACTGAAGTTCATAAAATTCTTCTAATATTCTGTTGCTTCTACCTGTATAACAAAAGAACAACAAACACGTCAATATTATTGTTAATTATAGGCGATAAATAAAGGTGCCGATAATTGCACCCTGCCGATAATAGTCAACAGCGCTCTACTGGATGAAAACAAATTTATTTTTAGCTCTACTGGTCATACACCAGTCCAGCTGATGCGATACCCTGTTGTCCGCCGTCTGTCTGTCCGTCTGTCCGTAAACAATTCTTGTGCTCACAACTCCTCTGAAACTATAAGTGATAGAAATGTAGCTCTTTTTGCATTACACTTGGTCTTTGGTCTAGTTGTGCACCTGACATTTTGTTTGAGCCCCAGGGTCCTAGAAAATGGGCGTGGTCATTTTCTCCTATATATCTCTATGTAATCTTGTGCTCTCAACTCCTATGACACTATAAATGATGGAGACTTAATTCTTTTTGCAATATGATGGGTCTGTGGTCTAGTTGTGCACCTGATATTCTGTTTGAGCCCCGGACCCCCAGGGTCTTAGAAAAAGGGTGTGGTCATTTTCTCCTATATTACTCTATGTAATCTTGTGCTCGCAACTCCTCTGACACTATAAATGTTGGAGACTGAATTCTTTTTGCAATATGATGTGTTTGTGGTCTAGTAGTGCACCTGATATTTTGTTTGAGCCCATGAACCCCAGGGTCTCCGAAAACGGGTGTGGTCATTTTCTCATATATAGTTGTGCTCTCAACTCTTCTAAAGCTATTAATGCTGTAAACATAAGTGTTTATGCAATATAATGGGTCTGTAGTCTTATTGTGTCATTGATAGTTCATTTGTGTAAAATGGGTATGGCATTATTTTTTGAAATCCCTCATCTCGGATATTAAAAATTATATGAGTGATATTCTAGTTGCAGTAAATGAATTTGTTATTTGGATGTGCTACTTATCATTTGTTAGAGCGCCTGCTCCCTGTGGTGTTTTGTTTAAAATTAAATGGAAATTGATATTTATGTGTATGTATCTTATTCACTTGTCAAGGAGTGAATAAAACAAAACAACCAGGAGAGCTACAGTCTCGTCAGAGACTTCTGGTTCTTCAAAGCCTCCTACTATTCCTACTTTTTCATCTCAAAGGTAAATAATTACTTGCTTCGCTTGTCATCGACATCTGATTCAAAGTTCTAAAAAAAATTCAGGCTCGCTTCGCTCGACCACCCTGTATATTTCATTTCAAATATTAATCTGTCCTTATTTTTCTCTATGATTTCCTCAAAGGTGAACAGTATCAGTCTACAAACATTGCTTACTATGATTTTGACGGTTATACTTACTGGAAATTGTCGCTAAAAGTAATAGAAAATTTCCTACTTTTCCCCTAATAATTTCTACTTTTTCCTACTTTTCTCCTACTTTTTTACATTGACTACTCCTACTTTTTTCCTACTTTTTCATCAAGGAAGAGTAGAAAGCCTATGCAATGTTAGTAGGTTTAGAATGTGCATGGGTATCAGGTGAGCGTTGTGCTCCCTGGGGCTCTTGTTAATTGTTATCAACTTGGGACTTCTTTACATCTAAATTTATTGAGCGAACATGCTCCGGCCACCGTTTGAAATTCATGCGTGCATGTTCTGTGATTAGCTTGCAAGGTAAATATTTATTGATATGCAGCAATTCTGGCTTTTTCAATGCGTTTTATATTATAATGACGACACAGTACTGATTCAACAACTAACTGAAGTTTAAAGGCCCAACTCTAAGCCCCGCCTTTTACAGATTCGGGTCAGCTGCCCATCATTATCTATTTCTTGACTTGTGACTGGTCAGTGTATGCTCGATTCTTCAGAAGTATTCATGGCATTGGTATAAGCTTTATACATTAATCTACGGATGTTTCATGGCTATTTGAATTTGATGAGTATTATCGCTATATTGAAAAAGATATATATGTGTAATTTAATATGTTAATTAATATGTTATTGTTCGCAAGAAAGAAAATATCTAATAATAGATAATTATCAAATTATTGAGATCAGAGTAAAACTTTAGTTTGAAATTGATTATGAGAAAAGATTTGTGGCCCCCAACGACTAATTTCAACCAACATTGAAATTATGCTTTTTCACACTCAAAACAAACCGGCCTTTATCGGAAATTTAAAATGAATTCTGTTCTCTCTCTCTCTCTCTCTCTCTCTTTCTGGACACACAGAGATACATATTGGCGAAAGATTTTTATTGTCCCGCAAGAGCGAGGAAGATGAATAACAAAAGTTTGATCAGTTGACTCTTTTGAATATTACAACATTTGCCACTAATTTAGATAGTAGATTATTTAATAAAATGTTCATTTGTTCATTAATTAGTTTCTTTTTTTTCCAATTCTTTTACAAGCGTTCTTTCTTTCAAAAAAACATACTATCCAAATATAGTCTCAAGTAAAGATTCCAGTAAATATTTCATTTAAAATATACTACTCCTTTCGTAGCTCCTAAAACTATAGAATGGCTTCTTGTATAGTACCTTGCCTATGAAGTCATGTGATCGGAAAAAATAATAGTTATTTACGATTAGATTTTCAGATAAACAATTTACCAAAGACATCTGATAATGCAAAAAAAAAAAAAAAAATGCAAGCGCCTTGTTCTGGTACTTCAAACAGTTCCAAACAAGTCCGCAAAAAAATATTGATTTATCAAGGACTTGTATCGATCCAGACAAAGTTGAATCATGTGAAAAACTATTAAAAAGGCATACAAAGTTCATGGGCGGATCCAGGAATTTTTTCAGGGGTGGTCCTAAAGTCTGAGTTTTTTGAAGAGCAAAAATGAAATATGTACATTTATAAAAAAGAAAATAATCCAGGGGTGGTCTGGACTCTCCCCTCTGGATCCACACTTTCTTATCAAATCGCAGAGTCATTTCATTTTTTAGCTCTACTGGTCTAAGACCAGTCGAGCTAATGCGATTGCCTTGTGTACGGCGTCCGTCTGTCTGTCCGTTGAACATTTCTCGTGGTTTCAAGTCCTTTGAAACTGTTGGTGATGGAAAGTCAATTCTTTTTGCAACATGATGGGTCTATGGTCTAGTTGTGCACCTGATATTTTTTTTGAGCCCCTGACCCCCAGAGTCTTAGAAAATGGATGTGGTCATTTTCTCCTATAAAACTCTCTTGTGGTCACCATTTCTCAGAAAGTATAAATGAAAGAAAGTTAATTCTTTTTGCAAAATTAAAAGTTCATGATCTAGTTGAATGTGCACTTGATATTTCATCTGAGCCCCTGACCCCTGGGGTCTTAGGAAACGGGTGTGGTCATTTTCTCCTATATAACTCTATGTAACCTTGTGATCATCATTTCTCAGAAAGTACAAATGATAAAAAGATAATTCTTTTTGAATCATGATGGGTCTATGGTCTAGTTGTGCGCCTGATATTTTGTTTGAGCCCCTGACCCCATTGGTCTTAGGAAATGGGTGTGGTCATTTTCTCCTATATAATCTGTCACTTTGTGGTCACCATTTCTCACAAAGTTTAATGATAAAAAGATAATTCTTTTTGCATCATGATGGGTCTATGGTTTAGTTGTGCACTTAATATTTTGTTTGAGCCCCTGACCCCCTAGGTCTTAGAAAATGGGTGTGGTCATTTCCTCCTATATAACACTATGTAACCTTGTGGTTGCCATTTCTAAGAAAGTATTTATGTTAGAAAGATCATTCTTTTTGCATCATGATGGGTCTGTGGTGTAGTTGTGCACCTGGTATTTTGTTTGAGCCTCAGACCCCATGGGTCTTAGGAAATGGGTGTGGTCATTTTCTCCCATGCAACTCTATGTAACCTTGTGGTCACCATTTCTAAGAAAGTATAAACCATAGAAAGATAATTCATTTTGCATCATGATGGGTCTTTAGTGGAGTTAAGCACCTGATATTTTGTTTGAGCCCCTGATCCCAGGATCCTTGATATTGGGTGTGGTCATTTTCTCCTCTATATATATATATATAAACTATGTAATCTTGTGGTCACAATTTCTAAAAAAGTATAAATATTAATGATAGAAAGTTAATTCTTTTTGTGATATTAAAGGGTTATGAGCTAGTTGTGCACCCTATATATTGTTTGAGCCCCTGACCCCTAGGGTCTTAGATAATGGGTGTGGTCATTTTATCCTATACATTTTTGTACATGTATAACTCAATGTAATCTTTGGGTTACCATTTCTCAGAAAACATAAATGATAGAAAGTTGATTCTTTTTGCAACATGATGTGTCTATGGTCTAGTTATGTACCTGATATTTTGTTTGAGATTCGGACCCCAAGGGTCTTGGTAAATGGGTGTGGTCATTTTCTCCTATATAAGTTGTTATTCTTGAGAGTGCGACCTCCGATTATGTCCCTTTCTTGTCTGGAGTGCCCCAGGGGTCCGTTCTCAGCCCCAGTCTGTTTCTTTTTTACATTAATGACATCTCTGTTGGTCTTAACTCCACTATCTGTCTCTTTGCTGATAAGGCTATCACATGTTGTGAAATCAAACCGTGACTGCAAAACCCTTCAGAATGACTTAGATAAATTAGGCATTCGGGAGAACAAATGGATAATGACCTTCCACCCCGATAGATGTAACGTCCTTTCCATCTCTAAAAGTAAAAACCTGATTAAATATGACTATAAATTACATGGCCAAACATTGAACACGTTAACAAAGCTAAATACTTAGGCATTACTGTCCAATCAGATCTTAAATGGAACACTCTTGTTAATAACATCACACAAAAAGCAAAGACTTTAGGCTACCTTTAACGAAATTTAAATATCAATTCCACCTCAGTAAAGGAACAGGCATATAATCACTGATTAGGCCAACATTAGAATATGCCTGTTCAGTTTGGGACCCATATTTTACTGAGGACATAAATAAAATAGACAAAATCCAAAGAAGAGCTGCTAGGTACGTCACTGGCAGAACTAATAACACCTCAAGTGTCAGTGACATGTTAAATACCTTACAATGGAGAAAACTAGCAGACAGACGGACGGATACAAGACTAACAATGATGTTCAAAATTGTACACAAAAAAATTGCCATATCAAAAGATGACAGACTTGTTCCTCCCCTCAGATTCTCACGTAATACGCATACACTGTCCTTCCAAATTCCTTGTAGAACACAAATTAGATAAAATTCATTTTTTCCCAGAACTATAAACAATTGGAATCATCTATCTCTGGACACTGTCATGAGTGAATCAGTTGATTCATTGAAGGCAGCTGTCTCCCCCTCAGTCATTAATTCACTAACCTGTTGTAAATAGTTTTAACCTTTTAAAATTTTAAAGGACTAGGTGCGCTAACCCCTCATATCGGCCCTATAATTTCGACGAAAAAATGCAGTTGATAAGCGAACTATTAATTATCAGGTTTTGCAATGTTTAATGTTTGAGAAAATACGGCGTCATAATTTTGAGCCCTTATATAACGACACGCGCAAGATGTATGACGTCATGTTTTGATGTCATTTGCCCTGAATGATGCAAAACAAGGGAAAAATATTGTAATTTACAAACAAATCTTCAAAATTCATCTACGATCCAGGTCTCGCCCACAAATTTTTTTATGCAAATTAAAAGGCCGATCAGAAATCCATCAATTGGTAAAAACTTTATCATGGGCAAGGCCTGGATAGATACTTGAATTTATAAAGGGGAAGGGCCACGAGACCCCTAAATTGGCCCTCAATTTTTCTCTAGAAATAAAGGAGTATATATGGTTTATATAGTAAAGTGGCCCCCTAAAATCAACTTCTCCGAAATTAAATTTTGTTCTCAATTTTAGATAGTTAAATATCTATATTTTGAGAAATCAAGTTATAAAAACTACTTTTCGCTTTTTAAGACATTGTAAATTTTGCATAAATATCGTGAAAACTGGTGATTTTGCCAATTTTTCACGAAGAATAGCATAATTATTGATTATTTTCATTCAGATAACATCGAGCGGGATCGTGAACAACTTGTTCCTTTCGCATGCACTTAACTACGTGCATATGTAACAACATATCAAAATGTAAAAGTTGTTCAGAAGCCCGCTCGATACTAACTAATAGAAAGTTTGTCGAAAATGAGCCCTAAAATGACGTTTTTCCCGAAATTTGGCAAAATATACCATTTTGGAAACCCAAATTTTAAGAAATTGAGGAAGGAAATGAAAGGTTTTGTATCATTTCATAAATAGCTTACATTGTAGAATAAAGATTGGTACAAATTCATTATTTCATGAAAACTTGAGATTTTGCCCTGCAAGGGGGGCCGCTTTACTATATAAACCATATATAGTCCTTTCATGATATCTCTCATGAAAATACACGAATGTCTATCGCTTTTAATGAAAAGAAAAATATCACCAAACTTGGTGCCATTTAACAGTAATGACGTCACTTCATTTTTTCATCCTAGTTAATGCATGCGGCCATTGCTAATTTTATAGAAATATGTAGTTTTTGCATCAATTTCGCGGAATATGACCAAGTTTGGTGTTTTCAAAGGGCTAAAAGCTATTGAAAAACGCAATGTTTACGAAAGATAGATTCGTGATTCAGTAGAGAACGTTTCAAAATGTCAAATCACAGTTAAAAATTTTATAAAGTACTATGTTCAAAATTAGGGCCAATATCGGGCTTCGTGGCCCTACTCCTTTGTATCGAAATTTTGCTCAATTGTTGATATTTCCAATGATTTCAATGTTTTGAGCGACGTATTATTCTGTATAGGACTGTGAAATCAAAACAGGCTTTCCTGATTTGGATTCACCATACATTTGACCTTTTATAAACTAGAATATTATGGATATATGATCAACTTTGAAAACAGGGCCATTATGGCAGGTTACCGCACCTACTCCTTTATTCACATCCAGCCGGCACAAGCCAAGTGATTTAATCTTCAATGTGTTGAAGGCGATCACTGAGGAAGTAGAAGTAGAAGTTTGCAATCTTGTGAGCACCAATTCTCAGAATGCATAATTAGTAGAGTATCCATTTTTTTGCGTAACACAAATGTAATGGGTATGTGGTTTAATTTAATGCACTTGATAATTCGTTTTAGCCCCTGACCTCCAGGGTCTTCAGAAATGGTTGTGATCTTTTTCTACCATACAACTCTATGTAATCTTGCGAACACCGATTCTCAGAAATTGTAATATTTGATAAAGAGGCTTTTGCATAATATTCAGACTGACATTACGAGTAATTTTGCGATAACGGCTAATCAGCCAGTATACATGTGGGTTATACGATATAAATGAATGTCCAGACTTCAGGCATTGTAAATAATTTTTAACGAAACTGTAAACAATTGTATGCGTTGACGTCTCGGGTCACGTGCCACAGAGAAATTAAAAGGCTGGTCACATGGGCTTATACCGTACTTCTAATATGATAAGTTTGTATATTTTTCTTTTTCAGTCTCTTTTTCTGTACGTGAAATTGTAATCATGCAAACACTATTGAGAATTTATTATATGATTTATTATATTTCCGAGTCTATTAATATCATAATGATGTTCAGGATGACCGCCGACAACCGCTGAGAAACTTAAGCTATAAAACTGGGAAGTGATTTAATGCTAACCTACATCTTTCGACTCTTTTTAAAATGTAATGAAATTCCGCTCTTTGGGAGATGTATCAAATTTAGACCAACTCAACGGACCTACCTGAAAAAAAAAGATTAGTCTTTATCATGCAAAATTTAATGCTTATACGCCACTATACACAGGGATTATAACAAGACTAGATTGGATACATGACAGCATGATAACATTTTATTTATCAGTCAGTAAAAAATGTCCCGGAATGTGTCTAAGAAATTTTTCATCAATGTCTGAGAGTGATATTGACACATTGAAGTCCCTAACATAAGTATGAACACATTACATGTACATGTATAGTATATCCAAATATTGCAACATCAACACTTAAATTGAAATAGGATGTTACAGCAAGTTCTGTGTGGAGTGTCTTTAAGGGCCGTCAGACCTTTGATTTTAAATTTAAAGATTGAACTAATAGTTGAATTTTAATTTTCAGCATTGGAAATGTGATGGTTCATTCTTACCTTACTGTGAAAACAGCATCAGTTTTGCTGAAAGAAGTTATCACAAGGAGTAGTTCTAGAACAGGACTGGTTGTACGAGTTATCGATTGCTTTCTGAAAGCACTAGCAATTTATGAGATCTTTTACGAGAAAATAAAAGAAACAAGTCCAAACATGCCAAAACACAGTAAAGCCTTAAATTACTTAGCCATCTTTGAGGAAAAAAGAAAACAGATCTCGCAGTGGTTGGAAAGGTTCAACTTTATTCGTTATGGTCAAAAGGATGATTTAGAGGTAAACCCACTCACTTGCTTCTTATTGCATTATAACTTACAAGTGGCCCTACCCCTTTGCCTAGAAATGTCCCTTCACTATATGAACCATCAACTCTTTATCTGATTGGATTTTCAATCAACCATTGTATTTTCCTGTTCTGCATTGTTTTACTTTCTTTTCATGCTGTATACTGTGAAGGGACATAATTTAGCACACTCTACTCATTTTCCATTATAATCTATGGCAGATATAATATTGAGCATAGTCTTCAATTAGGACTCTCTTTATAGCACTTACTCCACTGTTATATGAATGGTGCTAGAATAAGTACACATACAGTAATCTTATCATGATGAATTGCTGAATATGAACATTGTACAACAAGTACAAAATGCCCTGAAAGTGTAAATTTTTTCAATCAAGGCATCTTATTTAGTATAAATAGCTGTTAGAATAAGTGCTTGATTTAGCCCTGAAATCGTACACTATGATGTCCCACTTTCAAGAATGGTGGATGATATTCTGTCATAGACGATTTGAACCATCCATCCAAAGATTGTACTCTATGTCTTCCGAAATGGAAGAAACCGGATGTGACAGTTCTACCGAATTGAAGCGGTGGGTGTTGCATGCAAGCAGGAGATGCTTACTCTTCCTGGGCACCTGGTCTCACTCCCATATCGGGAGTTCGCTTCTTTTCATGTGGTGGAGGTTTTTGTTTGTTTGCTTTGGTTCCCGTTTTATCCTGATTTTGTATGCCTTCGGTTTCTGATTTTATGAATTATCGATTTTGTACTGTATGCAGGGATATGGTCATTATCCATATTTGTCATCTTTCCATTATTTCTCGACAATATTGTAAAAAAAAAAACTTCTCTATTTTCCATTTATTTTTATGGGAAATGCTTGTTTTTACCCAAATATTGGTGACTTTCGTAATATGATTAATATGTACAATTTGATATTAGATTCAGATCTGGACCAAGTTTATTGACATTTCTTGTTAAAAAATTTTCTCAAAAACATTTGCTTCGAAATTTCAACTTTTCCAGGGCAGATTTTACACCTGACTTTTAAGCTCCTTTGTAACCTAGTGTTACTAGGAGGTTCATTCAAAAGTATTTATACATATAAAAGCACTGATTCTTTTAATTGGAGAATATCTGTCTCTCAATATCACACTGACAAACAAAACATGAAGAATACTATAAGGTTCTTTCAGCAGACTCTGAATGAAGCTTTTCTAAAAGATAAATATTTATGTCTCCCCCCCAACGGGGAGGAGACATATTGGTTTTGCCTTCGTCGTCCGTCTGTCTGTCCGTCTGTCACACATCGTGTCCGGGCTATATCTCCTGAACCGTTTGCCGGATCACTTTCATATTTTAGTATGTTGTTGCTTATGACCCGAAGGTTTCACATCACCTTGACCCAAGGTCATGTGACCAAGGTCAAGGTCACTTAGTGCATTTTTAATGAAATTATGCATACATTCCTGTCCGGGCTATATCTCTTGAACCGTTTGCCGGATCACTTTCATATTTTAGTATGTTGTTGCTTATGACCCGAAGGTTTCACATCACTTTGACCCAAGGTCATGTGACCAAGGTCAAGGTCACTTAGTGCATTTTTAATGAAATTATGCATACATTCCTGTCCAGGCTATATCTCTTGAACCGTTTGCCGGATAACTTTCATATTTTAGTATGTTGTTGCTTATGACCCGTAGGTTTCACATCACCTTGACCCAAGGTCATGTGACCAAGGTCAAGGTCACTTAGTGCATTTTTAATGAAACTGTACATACATTCCAGTCCGTGCTATATCCCTTGAACCGTTTGCCGGATAACTTTCATATTTTAGTATGTTGTTGCTTATCACGTAAAGGTTTCACATCACCATGACCCAAGGTCATGTGACCAAGGTCAAGGTCACTTAGTGCATTTTTTAATGAAATTATGCATACATTCCTGTACGAGCTATATCTTTTGAACCATATGCTGGATCACTTTCATATCTTAGTATGTTTTTGCTTATGACCCATAGGTTTCACATCACCTTGACCCAAGGTCATTTGACCAAGGTCAAGGTCACTTAGTGCATTTTTAATGATATTGTGCATACATTCTTGTATGGGCTATATCTCTTGAGCCGTTTGCCGGATCACTTTCATATTTTAGTATGTTTTTGCTTATGACCCGAAGGCTTCACATCACCTTGACCCAAATCCAAGGTCACTTACTACATTTTTAATGAAATTGTAGATACATTCTTGTTTAGGCTTTATCCCTTGGACAGCATACTGGATTGCTTTCAAGTTTAAGAATGTATTTAGTCATGACCAAAAGGTTTCACCTGGACCCATGGTCATTTGATCAAGGTCAAAGTTACTAAGTACGTTTTAATGAAATTGTACATGCTATCCCATTGGGGCTGTATCTCTTTTAACTTTTTATCAGATCACCGTCATATTTTAGTATGTTGTTGCTTATCACGTAAAGGTTTCACATCACGTTGACTCAAGGTCATGTGACAAAAGTCAAGGTCAATTAGTATATTTTAAATGAAATTGTATTTTTTACATGTATTATGTCTAGGCTTAATCTTTTGAACCGTGATCGGATCACGTCATATTTTAGTATGATGGTGCTGATGACCCAAACGTTTCACACCTCCTTGATCCAAGGTCATATGACTAAGGTCAAGTATTACATTTTTTAATGAAATTGTAAATGCTATTGAGTCTGGGCTATATCTGTGGAATCGTATACTGGATCACTCTTATACTATAGTATGCTGTTGCTCAGGATTGGAGGGTTTTTTATCATCTTGACCCAAGCTCATGTACCCAAGGTCAAGATCATTTAGTTCTTTTTAATGAAATTGTACATACCAATATTGTCTGGGCTATATCTCCTGAACCCTTCTTACAATTGTTTTCATATTTTAGTATGTTGTTTCTAAGGACTAAATGTTTCTTATCACATTGTCCCAAGGTCACATGGTTAAGGTAGCTTCTTACTTTGGTAATGAAATTGTATATGCTAAGCATGTCCAGGCTGAAATTGTCTATGCTAATAATGTTTAGGCTTTATATTTTGAACCGTGTATCTAATCACTAATTCAGTTTTTTGTTGCTCATGATCCATACAATGTTAAACGTCTTCAAATTCAATAGCATCATTTAAAAGCAGATAAGTTTGCAGCATGGACCAGACATGCATGTTTCGGGTACTTAACCCGCGTCAGTGAGTGTAGGTTTCAGATCACCTATATCCAAGGTCATGTGACCAAAGTCAATTTCTTTAAATATGCTTATAATGAAATTATATATGCCAATCATGTTTGGGCTTTACCTCAAACAATGTAATGAATCACTTTCATGTTTTAGTATGATGTTGCCCATGACTCAAAGGACATCATTTTGCATTTTGGCCTAAGGTCAAAGTAACTTAGAGGGAGGGGGGAGACATCTGTTTTTTTATGAAAAACATTTTGTTTAATTAGTATTACTAAAATGTATCATTTCTTTACAAAGTGCTCTTGGAATACCAAGTTAGACACATCGACGTCAATATCATATAAATGAAAATCATGCAGAGTTAACAATGGAAATAAGAGGATAAACATATTGTGTTTTGTGTTTCCGACAGGTATATGTTGGATATACTGTTGGAAACACAGTTATACAGTCGGGGCTTGATATAACGTATGTTTCCAACAGCATATCTAACATATACTTGTCAGAACCACAAAATACAGTACGTTTATCCCCATTGTAATTTATGTGACATTTTTTAACTCTTTGTACCCCTCAGATGGTCTCAGGTATCACTTTAGAAGTGACATTGCTATGGAGGACTAACAATGACTAATAGAAATTATTGTCCTGCAGAATATAAAATACAACTGCTTTGTATTTATTACATTGGCGAAAAATCAAAGTGTTATCAATAATAAACTTACTTGCTCTGTTGTTTATAAGTGAAGAACGCCGATTACAAGCTCATAACATTTTGATGTCACTGGAGCAAAGAGCACAGGGAATCGTGATGTCATACATAAAAAGTGCGCTAAAACTTGTAACGTGCAAATTTACGTAGGAATACATTTTAAAGCATGGCAAGTGAGTTGGTTTGCAGCATGTATATTTTCGTTATACATGCTTGTAGAAATCCTGTGAACCAATCAGAATGAGTGAAGCGAACAGAATGAATTAGAATTCCTGTTTCAAAGTGTGACAGACAGACAGGTACATCTAGAAACAGTTATTAACAAATCAGGTAGTGAAGGCTGCCGTTGTTTGGTAAAAAGATGCATCATGCAAACATGTATTCCAAAGTTTCAATGTTAAACTTATCTGTATAAATATATATTTGTTATAAAAGGTTTGGAATAGAGTTCTTATAACAACACTACCAGAAAGCACAGTAAGGACCTCCTTTCTTAGAGAAATCAAAGAAAAGCTTCAAGACACAATGTTTGCAAGGGTAAGCCTTTAATCTACTTAGATATTTTTTAGATTTTGGGATGTTTTGAAAATATCAAAATATTTTGATATTTTGTTGTTCTTAATTATAGTGCCACACCTTACAGGATAGCGCAAATGGACGTTTAACATGTTTAATGTATGATAAAATTGCAAAAATTCTTAGTCCGTTGGTCGTCTGTTTGTAGAAAATTGACGACGCCACTGCTTGAGGCTCTCGCAACTATTTTTGAACGGATATGTACAGTACGAGTACTGGAGATCTACCAGTAAAGTAATGGACATGTAAGGGACTTCACCATATGAGTAACGGATAAAACAGAAATGCAACGTATAAGGACCGTACAAAACAGACAATGAATGGACATCCGTTACTCATCCTTTGGCCTCAGCTAGCTGTCTGTTACATCTCTGTTTCATGTCAGGTAGATGTCCTTTCGTGACTCCAGTCTACTATATCATGTATATATCAACAGACACCTAAGGGAAACATCAATGGACATCTATCAGACACCTACCAGAGATGTAACGGACAAGTAACAGACAAAAACGGATACCAACGGACACGTAACATTATTAACGGAAGCCTTAGTCTGTTCTGTCCATCGGCAAGTTTTGAGCATGTTGCTGGCGGACATCGTCAGACGAGTAACAGATAAAACAGAGATGTAACGGATGACTAACAGATGAGTAATGCATGCAAAAGGAGACCAACCGATCGAAAATTTTGTTATCCATTACTCGTCCGTTCGCCTTATCTGGCTAGGTGTGACTGAGGTATAAGATTTAACTGTTCTGTTCTATTGAATTAAATCTTAAGATTACTTACAGAGAAGTAAATACTCTAGAAGTACTGAAAAGTGTTCTATAGCAATGGTATTACATTCTCAAATGCAGATACTTTCTTCCACTGATTTGGAGAATAAAGCAGTTTTGTAAACAGGAAAGAAATTATTTAGCATTTTAGGAGTAGCAAGTAGGAGTCCCCTATGAGCAAGCAAGTTTGTCACTCAATACGATTTGTTTAAAATTGACAATGAATGAAATACATGTACCCTAAAATAACCAAAGTCAGGGTCATTATGATTTATCAAAAGGAAGCAGAGGACCTCCAACAGGACACACAAAAGCCATAATATGTAGACACAAAGGGCAAATAGAAGTCAGGTAACCTGATCACACCCTCACACACACCCTCACACACACACCCTCTCACAACAAAACCAAAGAAGAAAATCCAAATGATGTCATTATAAATGACATGCCTTACTTCCAGACATCCAAGGTTTCATCATATATGAATATAGTCTAGTAAAATAACAACAAAGGCAAGATGCACTGCCTTTGGCCTTGTTTCCAAATTGGTCTACATTTTATTTATTCTCATATTGTATCACTTCATGTGTAACCCATTGGGAAGCTCGTACCTCACAAACCTGTGGCACAATTGAATTGAAAACCTTTGGAAGGTGTGGCCTGAAATACGGCAATCTCATTGGTTAGCTGTGTTTTCAGTGCTAAGAAATGAGCTGAAAGCAACGCTCATTTTTACAATTTGTTACGTTTGTAACACCAGAAAAAGTGGCATCAGAATTTTACATATTCAATATTTCTAGAAAGACTCAATAATGTGTATATTTTTCAAAAGGTCTTAATGAGACAATCATTTTGAAATTTGTTTGATTAAAATTAAACTTAAAACAAAAAAGTTATTTATGAAAAGAACTTTGATGACAGATTTTTTTAAATTGTATATTATTTTATTTCTTAGCTGTTAATTTATGTACTAAAGGCGTGCTTGGTTTTATATTTGATTAGAATTGGACTTGAAACAGAAAAGTTATTTACGTAAAAAACTTTGATGACTGATTTTTAGCTCACCTCGACGAAGTTGAGTGAGCTTATGCTATAACCCCACGCGTCCGCGTCCGTGTCCGCGTCCGCGTCCGCGTCCGGTTAAGAAGTTTGGGGTAGCTCAGTATCTGACAAAGTACTAATGCTACAGTAACCAAACTTGCACAAGTGATTCATCTTTGGATGCTGAGGTGAACCCATGTATCGGATGCAGCATCTGACCTACATTTTGAGTGACTTGGTTAAGAAGTTTGGGGTAGCTCAGTATCTGACAAAGTACTAATGCTACAGTAACCAAACTGGCACAAGTGATTCATCTTTGGATGCTTTGTGTTGCACAACTATTACCTTTTCACCTTTCAACGTTTCAGTTTTGTGTTCCACAATTTTTGCCTTTTTGCTGAGGTGAACCCATGCATCGGATGCAGCATCTGACCTACATTTTCTGCTTGAGTGACTTGGTTAAGAAGTTTGGGGTAGCTCAGTATCTGACAAAGTACTGATGCTACAGTAACCAAACTTGCACAAGTGATTCATCTTTGGATGCTGAGGTGAACCCATGCATCGGATGCAGCATCTGACCTACATTTTCCGCTTGAGTGACTTCGCTTTTAAAAGCCAATATTGAGCAAAGTATAAGTGCTACATGTACCAAACTTGCATATTGGATGTATCTTTGATCAAACTTTCATAAAATGACCTTGACCTACTTTTTCCGTTTGAGTGATTTTGCCTTTAAAAGCCAATATTGAGCTTCGTATAAGTGCTAGATGTTCCAAACTTGCATATTAGATGTATCTTTGATCAAACTTTCATAAAATGACCTCGACCTACTTTTTCCGCTTGAGTGATTTTGCCTTTAAAAGCCAATATTGAGCAAAGTATAACTGCTACATGTACCAAACTTGCATATTGGATGTATCTTTGATCAAATTTTCATAAAATGACCTTGACCTACTTTTTCTGCTTGAGTGGTTTTGCCTTTAAAAGCCAATATACATGTACTAAGAAATATGTTTGAATTGAATTTTGCTGTCACGAGGTGAGCTTCGTAATCTGTGATTACCTATGTTTTAAAGTTTATTTTTAGCTCACCTGAGCCAAAGGCTCAAGTGAGCTATTGTCATAGTGTGGCGTCCGGCGTCCGGCGTCCGTCGTCCGTCCGTCGTAAACTTTTAACATTTTCAACTTCTTCTCAAGAACGGCTGAAGGGATTTTGATGAAACTTGGTATGCATGAAGTACTAAAGGTCCTCTACCAAGTTTGTTCATTTCGGCTCGATCCCTTCAGGGGTGGATCCAGGGCGGGGTCAAATAGGCCCCGGAGGGTACCCCTCTTCAAAAATCTTCTTCTCAAGTTCCACTGAATGGATTGAAAAACTAATTGTATCTATGTGATCTAGAAGGATGTATGATTCAAGTTTGTTCATTTCGTTAAAATCCGACAACTAATTTTTGACGCTTTTTTGACGTCTTTTCGGACTTAGTCAGAAATGCACATTTTTGCACTTTTTCTTTAAATAACTCAATAAGTGTATGATTTTACACACTCATTTACTACATATTTATCATATTTAACTTACTTAATGCTTTGATATGTATTTTATGCTTAAATTTTATTTTTTTGATTTTTTATGAATTTTTTTCTTATGTAAAAAGGAAGGGGGGGGGGGGGTGATTTTCATACATTTTCTGCTTCTTTTCTATAACCACTCTTCAGATTGTCATGACAATTTGTAGGTATGAGGTACTCATGCATGGTACCCTACAAGTGAAAGAATTTTGTCCAGATATCCACTTTTGGATTTTTAAGGAATATTTTTTAAGATTGTACATAGGTATAATGTATGTTTTCTTACCAAAAAAGAAAAGAAATTCTCAAATCGCACCGGGTTATACACATTGATACTACTTTTAAATGAAGAAATTTTATTTGAATCACAAAAAAAAAAAAAATGCCGTAATGATTAAAAGTACACAACTTTTTAAATATTTTTCAAAGCCATGCACCTGGTTCCGGACCGGAATTATTCGAATTTTATGATCTGAGGACCCATTTTCACACGTATTCTTCCACACATGTAGATGTCTCACACACTTTAAAACTATATTCAAAATTTTATTTCATCTGTCTAGTAAACAATCACGGAGAAGACAATTCAAGATAAACATTGTGTGTATTTTCCACCAATTGTTGAAAATAATAAGAAAATAATCGGAACTATTTGACAGGACAATGACCTAGATACGCATTCATTCATCTTCGTCCCCAAGGCGCATCGTATTCCGCTAGGCGCTTCATTGCAATACAAACCGCAAAGCAGTACTGCGATATATTTCAGGAGATACAGTGCAAACGGAATAGATTTTTATAATTGGAACACTTTCATAATCTGTATCTGTATCTGTATGGGTACGTTGAATTACCAATACTGGCTTGTGATCAACGGAATGAGAGAGCGCATAAACCTACTTAATCGCGCTTCAGGCTGAATCTAAAGCCTTCCACAGTCCTTGACAGCACTTGATGGTTATCCAGTTCGTTCCACTCTGTGACTGTACGTATGAAGAATGAGTTCTTCCTGATGACGGAATTACATGTAGGTATGTTAAAGGAGCGAGTATGGTTTGAGCTATGAACAACGTTCATAATGGTTATCATTCATGTACTTGGAACACTTGCATATACTTGTTATTATGTATAAAGTTTGCTCGAATTTCCTCTGTCTTAGACTCTCTTAGATGAAGTAATTTACGGACTGATTTCTTGAAGAAACGTCTAATGAGTAATCTCTTCCTCTGGATTTTGAGAATGCATAGGACATTTAATATCTGAAATTCTTGAAAATAAATAATTCCGTTCAGAGTTCCTGAAATCTTCCAATGAAATGTTGGACCACAGAAGCTGTTGTTTTAATAGAGAAAATAAATTATTATTCACAACCTTAAGCCACTGTGTTCGTCATCTTGTATGTATAATATTTCTAAGAGGAATACAGAGGCCTGAGGTTGTGAATAATAAAACATTTTCTCTCATAAAGCGACAGGATCCTGTGTTAAGACATTTGGGAATTTTTATCTGTTCAAATAATAGATACATAATGAGTTTTTATCAGACCAAATAACTTCTTGTCGGAAAATCCAATGCAACCGATACATTTCATGAACTCTCTCCGCTAACAACTTGCCCGTGTAACAGACCTATGATGAGGTAAAACAATTAGTTAACAGTAAATAACGATGTCGTAGGTCTGCTAGTTGGACAAGCTTAACAATTTCATGGGCCTTTTAATTTGTTTCAAACTGCGAAACCTTAGAGAAACCACTTGAGTTGTTGAACAGCGTATGCTGAAATGCGACGCTCCTTCTCGCCTGTTGAAATATGCATAGGCAAGAAGCGTCGCATTTCAGCATATTTACTGAAAATTATTTGTTCAAGTGGCTTCACTGGGTCATGAGGTTTGATACAACATACACTGCTTTTTTGGAAAACAAACTGGCACAATTTCTGCACAACTCACTTGAATTGTTGAATATTGGATCAAAACGATTTTAACTGTACGTTTCATGTATTTGAGATGAAATCAATACTATTCAAAAGCATAATTCATAGATTTTAGTGAATAAAGGCAAAACCGAAAAATCTTTGTTTTTTATGCCCCTGGAATAAAAGATTCGGGAGCATAAAGTTTTTGGCCTGTCCGTCTGTCTGTTTGTCTGTCTGTTTTCCAAAAAACTTTAACATTGGGCATAACTTTTGAATGGAAGCTGGTGATAGAGGTTTCATATTTCACATGTGTATTTACCAAAATTTTTGACCTCATGACCATAACCTTGACGTTTCACGTACTTCTCAGAAACTTTAACATTGGGCATAACTATTGAATGGTTATAGTGATAGGGCTTTCATATTGTACATGTGTATTCCTTGTGACAAGATCTTTCCATTGATACCAATATTACGCTGACCCTGACCTCTCACATACTTAACAGAAAATGGTGTTTATACTAACAAAGATGCCGCCGGGGGCATTCTCGTTTCACAAACACAGGCTTTATAATTTCTGGCATGCTAGCTATCAATAATGAAAGGTTTTGTGTTCAATTTTAAATAAACTTAATTTGTGAAATCATTTCATTGTTTTATTCTTTTTCTCTGTCAGTATGTCAGTTAGAGCGTGCATGGGTATCAGGTGAGCGTTGTGCCCCCTGGGGCTCTTGTTTTATTCCTAAGCTGTTAATTTATGTACTAAAGGAGTGTGATTAAAATAGGACTTGGAACAAAAAGTTATTTACGAAAAGAACTTTGATGACTGATTTTTTAGCTCGCCGGGACGAAAGTCCGAAGAGCTAATGTCATACCCTCGGCGTCTTCGGCTTCGTTGTCGTTGTCGTTGTCCGTAGACAAAACTTTAACCTGGGCTATATCTCTTCAACCATAAGGGGTTGGACTTTCATATTTCACATGTAGATACCTTGTGATGAGACCTTTCATTTGAGACCATGACCTTTGAACAAGTGACCTTGACCTTGGACTTTGACATACTTTTCAAAAACTTTAACCTGGGCTATATCTCTTCAACCATAGGGGGTAGGGCTTTCATATTTCTCATGTAGATACCTTGTGACAAGACCTTTCATTTGAGACCATGACCCTTGACCTAGTGACCTTGACCTTGGACTTTGACCTACTTTTCAAAAACTTTAACCTGGGCTGTATCTCTTCAACCATAAGGGGTATGGTGTTCATATTTCACATGTAGATACCTTGTGATGAAACCTTTCATTTGAGACCATGACCTTTGACCTACTGACCTTGACCTAGGACTTTGACCTACTTTCCAAAAACTTTAACCTGAGCTGTATCTCTTCAACCATAGGGGATAGGGCTTTCATATTTCACATGTAGATACCTTACGATGAGACCTTTCATTTGAGACCATGACCTTTGACCTAGTGACCTTGACCTTGGACTGTGACCTTTTTTTCCAAAAAAAATGACTTGAGCTATACCTCTACAACCATAAGGCTAAGGGCTTTCATATTTCACATGTAGATACCTTGTGACAAGACCTTTCATTTGAGACCATGACCTTTGACCTAATGACCTTGACCTTGGGATTTGACCTACTTTTTAAAACAATTAACCTGGGCTATACCTCTATAACCATAAGGGCTAGGGCTTTAATATTTCACAAGTAGATACCTTGTGTTGAGACCTTTCATTTGAGACCATGACTTTTGACCTACTGACCTTGACCTTGGACTTTCAAAAACTTTAATTTGGGCTATATCTCTTCAACCATAAGTGCTAGGGCTTTCATATTTCACATGTAGATACCTTGTGACAACACCTTTCATTTGAGACCATGACCTTTGACCTATTGACCTTGGACTTTGACCTACTTTTCAAAAAAAATTAACCTGGGCTTTATCTTTACAACCATAAGGGCAAGGGCTTTCATATTTCACCTGTAGATACCTTGTGACAAGACCTTTCATTTGAGACCATGACCTTTGACCTAATGACCTTGACCTTGGACTTCGACCTACTTTTCAAAAACCTTAAACTGGGCTATATCTCTTCAACCATAAGGGGTATGGTGTTCATATTTCACAAGTAGATACCTTGTGATGATACCTTTCATTTGAGACTATGACCTTTGACCTAGTGACCTTGGACTTTGTTCCTCTTTTCACAAACTTTAACCAGGGCTATATCTCTTGAACTATAAGGGGTAGGGATTTTATATTTCACATGTAGATTCCTTGTGATGGGACCTTCCATTTGAGACCATGACCTTTGACCAAGTTATGTTGACCTTTGACTTTGATCTTAACCATTAACCTACTATTTAATTACTCATACTTTGGCTGTATCTTTAGCTCTCTAAGGATGAGACTAACATTAGATACATAGAATCTTCATGACAATCCTTTTTGTACTTTGGAAGTTTATTTGATTTTTGACAAAAACCTGCAACGGCGAGCTATGTAATCTTTGATTACCCTATGTTTTAAAATTGTTTATTATTTTATTTCTAAGCTGTTAAGGAGCTGTTAAGATAAGGCGTAAAATCTGCCCTGAAAAATTGAAATTTCAAAATGCAAAAATTGAGAAAAATTTTCGGTAAAAATTCGAAGTAACTTGGTCCAGATATGAATCTTCTGTCATGTTGCATAAATTATTCAAAATATGATCGATTTTTGGGTCAAAATAAGCATTTTTCCCATAGAAATAAATGGAAAACGGAAAAGTTTTTCTACGACATTGTTCCCCCCCCCCCCCCCCTCGGTTCAGAATGCCACTTTCACCAAAGGTGTATATCAATAAAACACATTTGCTGGCCAAGTGGGGTTCTGAACCGAGGGGGGAACAATGTCCCACAGGTCAAAAATGAAAAAAAGGGGGGATGGATGAATATTTTAGAATCAGTCTATAGAGCGGTAAAATAAATTAAAATTGCCATTTTTCCCTTTAGTATCATGTAAAAATCTATTCACAGTGTTCCGTTCAAATATTAAACCATTAGGTAGGAATTAAACATGAAAGTTGTCTATTTCTACACTATGCGTATTTCGCGCCTGAAAGCTACATACGAGGGCTGTTCGATAAATTCGTAGACAAGTTAAATAAATCTTTTATCCAAGTCGTTAAACATTTTGTTTATATAGTAAATTATTTCTTAAGATTGTAAATTTTTATTGTGCAAAATTTAATTTCTTAAGATTGTATATTTTTATTGTGCAAAATTTAGAACAATTGGTCCATAAGCAAAGAAATACGGTGTTTTTCTTCAGGAGTCACTTCGGACAACGGTGCAGTAAATGGCGTCTAAAACGACGCTATGCAAAGTACGGAGTAATTAACCATTTTCTGCCATTGTTCTGTGTCTTTAAATTTGAAATCATATTGAGGAAAAAGTCAATTATTTTATATCAATCGGTTCAAAAATAAACCATACAAATTAAATTTAGGCAATTATGCGCTAGAATTATTTCCCGGTCCTTTCTATCTGTTTACAGACGATGCATTAAAAATGTCATTTCAGAACGTTTAAATTGGTAAGTTTTGTTCTTTCAGGATGTTCAAACCATTCTCTTTGAATGAATTTTCATCACTTTTTCATCTTTGTTGTAAATTGTATGCAAACTGACGTGCGCTCGAAACATTTTTCTTGCAATACATAGTCATGTGTACCATGTAGGAAATGTATAAGATCTTTTGAGGAATTTGTATATACTTGAATAAACGTTCAATGATTCCACGTCGTTTAAAAATTGTAGGGAAACGTCATTTTTACTACTCTTACGTCTTGATGGCGCTTCTTGTAATAGTGATATCTAGATACCAATTTACCGTAAAAAGCTCAAATTTCAGTCTGACAACTTTCAGATACTGTAAAACAATAAAGCATTTACATTGACTTTCTCTGCGTCCGAATTTAGAAATGATAAAGCTATCATCTGCGTGTACACAATTTTGATATCTCAATTTTCGTATTACGCCGCCAAATGTCACGACACATAATTAAATACAATAATTTAAATGACAAATATTTCAATTTCCTTGGTATTGTATGGATTGGTTGCAATAGACCTCATGAATATTTGCAGGCTTTCTACTGTTCCTACTTTTTCCTACTATTTCCTACTTTTCCTACTTTTTTATTTTGATCCTATTTTTTCCTACTTTTTCTTCAAAACCTCCTACTATTCCTACTTTTTCATCTCAAAAGTAAAAAATTAGTCATCGACGTCTGATTCAAAGTTTTAAAAAATTTCGGGCTCGCTTCGCTCGCCCATTCTATATATTTTATATGATAACAATCATTCCATCACTATTTCTAGCTGTGATTCCCTCAAAGTTGAACATTTCTAGCCTTCAAATATTGCTAAGTGTGATTTTGTGTGTCATACTTAATGAAAATTGTCGCTAAAAGTGAAAGAAAATTTCCTACTTTTCCCCTATTTATTCCTACTTTTTCCTTCTTTTCTCCTACTTTTTTTCATTGTCCACTCCTACTTTTTTCCTACTTTTTCATCAATGTAGAGTAGAAAGCCTGTATTTGGTATGAAAATTGTACACTTACTGTCACACATTTCTGAAATATTGCAGTTGTCTACGAACTTTTCGAACAACCTTCATATATGGCTGATAAATACAAAATATAACCGTTTTTCAGTTTCCGGATTGCTGATTTTGCCAATTATATTGGTATAATAACCTCAGTGTTAATTTCTCTTATCCAATTTTGATATTAAAAGGTACAGAAGTATAATATAGATCAAATTTGTGTAAAGTAACGCATTTTTTGTGAATTTTCGCTCGATATTTGACGTTTCCTCTGTTCAGTACCCCTACCTCTTCAACTCGTAATTATAACATCTTTCACCTACTTGGAATCTTCTGATACTTTATTTTTTATGCCCGACCACTTTTTTTCCTAAAATAGATGGACAATGCACGAGAAATAATCGAGTGATTTCAGGGCTAAATTAAGCCCTTATCTTAACAGCTCCTTTGTGTACTAAAGGCGTTTTTGGTATCAAATGAATCAGAATTAAGTGCTGAAAATGAGCGTAAACAAAAAACTGCAGTGCAAGTTAAGAATAAAGATCAAGAAAGGAGCTCAAATGATTTGTTAGGGAATTCCGCCCAATTGGGACCGAAAAATTTTTTTCTTATTAAAAGAAATTAAAACTCTGAATTCAGTAAGAATTTTGCTGAATTTTAAGAAAATAGTAATATTTCAAACATGTGACCTATATTTTGTGTATAATTTGTGTTAAATCAGACAATTTTAACATTAAAACCTATGGAAACTCAGGAAAACTTTTTTAGAGTATTGTTCCCCACCTTGATACAGGATTTCCTTTTAATGGAAACTTAAGTTTGACAAGATCTACTGGCATGACAAGTAAAATCCTGTAGCAAGGTGGGGAACGATGTCAACTAGGCGATCGAAATTTCAAAAAAAGGGGGAGGGTTGAAAAGACTCGAAATCTCGAGTTTTTATACATAAATCTATCATGTTTTCTTTGTATGGGTTTAGAGTGATGATACATTGCAATAACATACGGAAGTGTTCCACGTCTAAACCTTCATGAAGAAAATTTCATACCAATTTTTTCTGCACCAGACACGTGTTTTGAATTTTAGATGAGTTAAAGAAGATCCTGATGATGAACTCAACAGCATTCACAAATTGAGCATCGACGGACCCCTGGCAAGCTAGAGATGGGACCAGGTTCCTGGGAGGAGTAAGCATCCCCTGTTGGCTAGCCGCACCCGCCGTCGATGTTCACGCATGAAAATGAAACAATATATAAAATACATGCACTGTCTGAGGCCATGTCTATATAGAAAGTGCTATGGCGACAATATTAGGAAAAATATTCAAAACATTTACTGTCAAACCCCTCACGGGGAACTTTTTTACGAGCTCCACAAATTCTCATCAGTGATGCTTCCAGTGGAGCCATGTAATATGTTAATGAAAAAGTTACTTCTATGACGTCATTTAATTGGTTTGGGTGAGTGGTAAACATTCTGCGACTACATTTTTAGCTCACCTCGACGAAGTTGAGTGAGCTTATGCTATACCCCCGCACGTCCGCGTCCACGTCCAGTTAAGAAGTTTGGGGTAGCTCAGTATTGGGCAAAGTACTGATGCTACAGTAATCAAACTTGCACAAGTGATTCATCTTTGGATGCTGAGGTGAACCCATGCATCGGATGCTACATCTGACCTACATTTTCCGCTTGAGTGACTGGGATAAGGAGTTTGGGGTAGCTCAGAGTGGCTTGGTTAAGAAGTTTGGGGTAGCTCAGTATCTGACAAAGTACTGATGCTACAGTAATCAAACTTGCACAAATAATTCATCTTGGGATGCAGAAATGAACCTATGCATCAGATGCAGCATCTGACCTACTTCACTTAAGTGATTTTGCTTTTAAAAGCCAATGTTGAGCAAAGTACAGTCTAACCTGTCTATAACGGACGGCTCTGGGAAAATCAAATATTGTCCTTTATAGAGTGGTGTCCTTTATGCAGAGGTTCTTGGCCTACTTTTTCCACTTGAATTATTTTGCCTTTAAAAGCCAATATACATGTACTTAGAAATATGTTTGAATTAAATTTTGCTGCCACGAGGTGAGCTTCGTAATCTGTGATTACCTATGTTTTTCTTTTGAGATATTTATTCAAACACTTACATCAAAGAACAATGTTCTCGATTATATTTTATTTTCTTTTATTTATTAAACACTCTTTTATCTCTTTTTACGAATGACCACACAAAACTTTTTTTTTTTCGACAGTTTTTTGCTTGTCTTCTCTTAACGTAAACACACTAAGTCATACCTGTCAACTTTCCCGCATTTCGCGGGTGACTCCCGCTTATGAACCTTATCTCCCGCATTTGCATTTCTCCCGCTGGGGAGACCGAAAACTCCCACATTTTGACCCTATCACCCGATTCCTCCCTCCTTTTCAAATTTTGGGCTTCACATAACCTAAGAAAGATAACTCTAGCGATTTTCCGAAGTTTGGAACGTTTCGTCCTTCATAGAAAAGTAAAGTTCGTTTACAATACGAACGATGACAATTGTTTGTATTACAATTAGGACACGGCGTGTGAATGTGGATGCCTAAGGGTAATTAATTAAGCTGTGAAAACAGTTTAACTGATCATGTAAGTACTTTATATTGTTCTGTATAGCACTGATTAAAATTTCTTCCTGACATTCTGGATATATCGATAAGTTATGGAAGGTTTAGGTCACTCTGCACAGAATCTGGCCTGGGTCAGCTGAAACTGAAAAAAAAAAATCCAGAAAGATTTGAATCAATGTATAAATGGATTATGGCAAGTTCAGCTGGGCCCGAACATATGTTCTGTCATGAATGAAAAGATAAATCAAACTAGTAATTTTATTGACTTCTCACCAAAAAAAGACACTTGCCACAGCAAAAGCTGCTGTACTCAAATGAAGTAATAAAAATGCAGTCATGTATCAAGGAAATATTTGTCATTGTTTTTACATTTTCTTAGACTTGGTATGGTTACATTCAATGATATTTTTTTAAGGTGGTTCACACGACATGTTGAAATTTATTTTTTAAAAATTCGCGAAAATGGTTCGAGCGCAATCTCCCTCTTTGTCAACTGCCAAAGAGGAAGATCTCCCTCTTTTGAAAAATTCGAAGTCGACAGGTATGACTAAGTGCATTTTCCTTTGTCAACTATTGGGAGTAAAGTGATGAACCAAAAATGTAGTTCTCAGTAGGGAAAAGAAATACTAGTTTTTGAAGGAGAACAATTATTCTACTGTTTATTAAATCTCTAAATGTATGATAACTTCTTGTAAGTCAGAGTAAAACTATTTTCTCCATTTCCTCTCATTTTTATAACATAATACCACAGACTCTAAATGGCGGATCCCATGTTGCTTCGATTTCGAATAACCGCCAAGTAGGTGATGTAAATGATAAACATATGAGTAAATATTATAGATTATAAGTTTTTCTATCTATGAATATATATTTTATACATAAGAATATTTTTAGTAACCCTAGAGGAGATTTTGCTATCTGGGCGGATTTCCCGCCAATTGAGGTGAGGTCCTTGTTGGGGGGGGGGGGGGGGGGGAGGAATAAAAAATGTATGCTGAACTTGAGACCTGTGGTACAAATGAAGTGTCTGTTCTTAATTTTATCAAATAAAGGCTGGCAAAGGAGGATTCTGACTTCATGAAGCAAAAAAGAAAATGATATGAGAAAATTCTTTTTATGTGTACCAAAAATGCAGAAAAAAATCTTTGGAAATAAAACCTTCATCTCCGGTTTGATCCAAACAAAAGAAAAAAGTTCAGCAAATTCAGTTACATGCCTGATTATTTTAATTTTTTTGGTTTATTGCTGTTTTCATGAAATATTTTTTATAACACTTTATTTGTGAAATAAATTATTTTCTTACAGAGAGACTTCACCAAAGAGAAGTTTGTAGATCTATACTGTGAACACCTGGATGAGTTTTGTACACATGTTCAGGACATCTTGGGAAAGGTTGTTTTTGAGGTATATTATATTTTGACATTGATTTCACTATGTGTTCATACAAAGTTAAAGCTGGCAGATCGTGCAGGTACCAAAAACTTTGATAAAATTTTGATAATCAGCAAACCATGGCCTTAACATTGACCTTTGGCCTACATTTAGAACATTTCACCATGAACTAAAAGAGACACAGCTTAGATATTTCACACAAGGATACATGATGACAAGATCTATTAATTTAGGCTGTGACATTTCCCCTAGTGACCTTGACTTTGGAGTTTGACTGACTTTACAAAAATACATGTATGTGTTTTATAGTGTACATGTATTTTATAAGATTGCAATTATGCTATCAAAGACCTGCAGGGCAAGCGATGTTTTCTTCTGACTTATCTTATTTTAATATGAGGTGTAAATAATTTCTTCAAATTTCTAATTTTAAAACTGTTTAATGAAATATTATTTTTAAACTTAAAAAGTTAAGTTTTTTTAAATAAAACAGACTGAGTATGTTTTCTAAATGGAATGTGGCTTTTTCTATATTTCTATATTTTTTTTTCAAGTAATATAAATATGTAAATTCTTTATTGAAGTTAATAGAAAAAGGCTGTGTCATGGAAGATGCCATCATGAAAGGCAAAGGTTCAGAGAGATATGGATATCTGTTGTCTAGTTTGTTTGAACGATCATGGAAAAAGAGAAACCTAGTAGAACCAACATCCATCTTGGAATTCACTCTTTCTTGGCCCTCATTTGCCCATTTCATCAAGATGTTTTGTAAGTAAATTTCCGTGAACTGTGAAAATTATTGATATCGAAGGATGTTAACATACGAATCTGCATCATCTGTCGCCATGACGGGATGTATGTACCTGATGGTACATGCATCTGCTTTACACCAGTGACTTTGTTTGAAACTTAATGTTCTTTAGTCCCCTACCGGCAATGCCGAAGGGGACTCTTAGTTTCCTCTTAGTCTGTCTGTCCATCTGTCCCATTTTTCAGCTTTATGGAGTTTTTTCCTGCAACGGATAGAGATATTGTGCTGAAATTTGATACATAGCTTGGTACTGGATAGTTACTGAGCAAGTTCGACTTTCGTCACACTTGACTTATTTTTGGAGAAGTTATGCCCCTTGATAACTTGCAAAATTAAATTTTCCTGACTTTTTTTTTCTAACGGATAGAGATCTTCAACTGACTTTTTTCTGCAGTGAATAGAGAAATTTATCTGAAATTTAATACACAGCTTGGTACTGGATAGTTACAGAACAAGTTCAACTTTCGTCACACTTGTCCTATTTTTTTAGGAGTTACGCCCTTTGATGACTTGCAAAATTCAGTTTTCCGGATATTTATGCCGGTAGGGGACTTATATTGCTCAGCGATCATAATTTTTTTTATGATGGGGTTTTCATTTTTAGCTCACCTTGACGTTGAGATGACGTTATGCTAAAACCCCGGTGTCTGCGTCTGCGTCCGGTTAAAGTTTTTTGGGTAACTCAGTATCTGACAAAGTACTGATGCTACAGTAACCAAACTTGCACAAGTGATTCATCTTAGGATGCTGAGTTGAACCCATGCATCGGATGCTGCATCTGACCTACATTTTCCGGTTGAATGACTTTGTCAATGTCAATGTCTGGTTAAAGCTTTTGGGGTGGCTCAGTATCTGACAAAGTACTGATGCTACAGTAACAAAACTTGCACCAGTGATTCATCTTGGGATGCTGAGGTGAACCCATGCATCGGATGCAGCATCTGACCTACTTTTTTTGCTCGAGTGATTTTGCCTTTAAAGGCCAATGTTAAGCAAGGTATAAGTGCTACATGTACCAAACTTGCATATTGGGTGTATCTTTGATCAAATTTTCATAAAATGACCATGACCTACTTTTTTTGCTGGAGTGATTTTGCCTTTAAAGGCCAATATTGAGTAAAGTATAAGTGCTACATGTACCAAACTTGCATATTGGATGTACCTTTGATCAAACTTTCATAAAATGACCTTGACACTTACTTTTTCTCCTTGAGTGATTTTGCCTTTAAAGGCCAATATTGAGCAAAGTACAAGTGCTACATGTACCAAACTTGCATATTGGATGTACCTTTGATCAAACTTTCATAAAATGACCTTGACCTACTTTTTTTCCACTTGAGTGATTTTTCTTTTTAAAGCCAATATACATGTACATAGAGATATGTTTAAATTGAACTTTGCTGCCAGGAGGTGAGCTTCATAATCTTTGATTACACTATGTTTAGCTCAGCTCGACGAAGTGGTGGGGGCTTATGCTATCGCCCCATTGCAGCGTTGGCATCAGCGTCTGCACTATATGTTAAGCAAAATGGGCCAGGTCCATTCCAGCCAAACTTTAAGTCCTACATCAATGAATCTTGCATGGATGATGCATCTGAGGAGGCTTACAACAATGTATGGTAAGAGGCTGCATCTGGCCTTCATTTCATGCTTGAGTGAGCAGGTTATGTAAAATTGGACAGGTCCATTCCAGCCTTACTATAAGTCCTACATCAACCAAACTTACATGGATGATGCATCTGAGGATGCTTACTGCAATGCATGGTAAGGAGGCTGTATCTGACCTATATTTCATGCTTTAGTGAGCAGGTAAGGTAAAATAGGACAGGTCCATTCCCACCCTACTATAAGTCCTACACCAACCAAACCTGCATGGATGATGCATCTGAGGATGCTTACAACAATGCATGGTACGGAGGCTGCATCTGACCTACATGTCATGCTTGAGTGAGCAGGTTAGGTAAAATGGGACAGGTCCATTTCTACCTTACTATAAGTCCTAGGTTGTCCAAAGTTTTGTGGTTGATGCATCTAAGGATGCTTACAACAATACATGGTACGGATGCTGCATCTGACCTACATGTCATGCTTAAGTGAGCAGGTTAGGTAAATGGGACAAGTCCATTCCTACCTTACTATAAGTCCTAGGTTGTCCAAAGTTTTGTGGTTGATGCATCTAAGGATGCTTACAACAATGCATGGTACGGAGGCTGCATCTGACCTACATTTCATGCTTCAGTGGCCAGGTTTAGTAAAATGGGACAGGCTTATTCCTGCCTTATTGATCCCCGCTTTCGCGAAAGCGCGGGGACATTAAAACCGGTTCGTCTGTCCGTCCGTCTGTCCATCTGTCCGTCTGTCCGTCAGACACAAAAACTTTAACCTTGTGCATAACTTTTGAATGGTAAGTGATAGGGCTTTGATATTTCACATGTGTATTCCTTGTGACAAGACCTTTCCATGGATACCAAAATTTTTGACCTTGTGACCTTGACCTTGGACTTTGACCTACTTATTAAAAACTTTAACCTTGACCATAACTTTTGAATGGAAAGTGATAGGGCTTTGATATTTCACATGTGTATTCCTTGTGACAAGACCTTTGCATGGATACCAAAATTTTTGACCTTGTGACCTTGACCTTGGACTTTGACCTACTTATTAAAAACTTTAACCTTGACCATAACTTTTGAATGGAAAGTGATAGGGCTTTGATATTTCACATGTGTATTCCTTGTGACAAGACCTTTCCATGGATACCAAACTTTTTGACCTTGTGACCTTGACCTTGGACTTTGACCTACTTATTAAAAACTTTAACCTTGACCATAACTTTTGAATGGAAAGTGATAGGGCTTTGATATTTCACATGTGTATTCCTTGCGACAAGACCTTTGAATGGATACCAAAATTTTTGACCTTGTGACCTTGACCTTTGAGTTCGACCTACTTTTCAAAAAACTATAACCTTGTCCATAACTTTTTAATGGAAAATGATAGGGCTTTCACATTTCACATGTGTATTCCTTGTGATGAGACCTTTCTGTTGGTAACAACATTCTGACCTTGTGACCTTGTCCATGGAGGTTGACCCACATTTAAAAACTTCAACCTCGACCATAAGTTTTTGATGGTAATTTAAATCATAGGTCTTAAATATTTCACATGTGCATACCTTTTCATAAGCCCTGTCCCTTGGAAACTAAACAAAAGTTTGGACCTTTTGACCTTTTCTTGGAGTTAATCTTTCATATTTAGAATGTTGATAATATATGAGATGAGATGTATTATTAAAACTTAAGAATGGGGGGATTGTCTGTAAGCATTTCATTAAAGACAAACACCCAAAAGCGGGGGACCACAATTCCTTGAATTTGATTTTTATGCCCCCGGAATCAAAGATTCGGGGGCATATAGTTTTTGGCCTGTCCGTCTGTTTGTCTGTTTATCTGTTTGTCTGTTTGTCTGTTTGTCTGTTTGTCTGTTTGTCTGTTTGTCCGAAAAACTTTAACATTGGACATAACTTTTGAATGGGAAGTGATAGGGCTTTCATATTTCACATGTGTATTCCTTGTGACAAGACCTTTCCATTGATACCAAAATTTTTGACCTCGTGACCTTGACCTTGACCTTTGACCTACTTTTCAAAAACTTTAACATTGGGCATAACTTTTGAATGGTAAGTGATAGGGCTTTCATATTTCACATGTGTATTCCTTGTGACAAGACCTTTCCATTGATACCAAAATTTTTGACCTCGTGACCTTGACCTTGACCTTTGACCTACTTTTCAAAAAACTTTAACATTGGGCATAACTTTTGAATGGGAAGTGATAGGGCTTTCATATTTCACATGTGTATTCCTTGTGACAAGACCTTTCCATTGATACCAAAATTTTTGACCTCGTGACCTTGACCTTGACCTTTGACCTACTTTTCAAAAACTTTAACATTGGGCATAACTTTTGAATGGTAAGTGATAGGGCTTTCATATTTCACATGTGTATTCCTTGTGACAAGACCTTTCCATTGATACCAAAATTTTTGACCTCGTGACCTTGACCTTGACCTTTGACCTACTTTTCAAAAACTTTAACATTGGGCATAACTTTTGATATGTAAATGATAGGGCTTTCATATTTCACATGTGTATTCCTTGTGACAAGACCTTTCCATTGATACCAAAATTTTTGACCTCGTGACCTTGACCTTGACCTTTGACCTACTTTTCAAAAACTTTAACATTGGGCATAACTTTTGATATGTAAATGATAGGGCTTTCATATTTCACATGTGTATTCCTTGTGACAAGACCTTTCCATTGATACCAAAATTTTTGACCTCGTGACCTTGACCTTGACCTTTGACCTACTTTTCAAAAACTTTAACATTGGGCATAACTTTTGAATGGTAAGTGATAGGGCTTTCATATTTCACATGTGTATTCCTTGTGACAAGACCTTTCCATTGATACCAAAATTTTTGACCTCGTGACCTTGACCTTGACCTTTGACCTACTTTTCAAAAAACTTTAACATTGGGCATAACTTTTGAATGGTAAGTGATAGGGCTTTCATATTTCACATGTGTATTCCTTGTGACAAGACCTTTCCATTGATACCAAAATTTTTGACCTCGTGACCTTGACCTTGACCTTTGACCTACTTTTCAAAAAACTATAACATTGGGCATAACTTTTGAATGGGAAGTGATAGGGCTTTCATATTTCACATGTGTATTCCTTGTGACAAGACCTTTCCATTGATAACAAAATTTTTGACCTCGTGACCTTGACCTTTACCTTTGACCTATTTTTCAAAAACTTTAACATTGGGCATAACTTTTGAATGGTAAGTGATAGGGCTTTCATATTTCACATGTGTATTCCTTGTGACAAGACCATTCCATTGATACCAAAATTTTTGACCTCGTGACCTTGACCTTGACCTTTGACCTACTTTTCAAAAACTTTAACATTGGTCATAACTTTTGAATGGTAAGTGATAGGGCTTTCATATTTCACATGTGTATTCCTTGTGACAAGACCTTTCCATTGATACCAAAAATTGTGACCTCGTGACCTTGACCTTGTCCTTTGACCTTCTTTTCAAAAACTTTAACATTGGGCATAACTTTTGAATGGTAAGTGATAGGGCTTTCATATTTCGCATGCGTTTTCCTTGTGACAAGACCTTTCCATTGATACCAAAATTTTTGACCTTGTGACCTTGACCTTTGACCTTTTAACCCAGTGACCTCACATACATGTACTTAACAGAAAATAGTGTTCATACTAACAAAGATGCCACCGGGGGCATTCGTGTTTCACAAACACAGGCTTTATTATAAGTCATTATTTGAACGGGTCGCATCCACAAAATTACGTCCCCAAAAAAATATTTAATCTCAAGAATCCTTGAAAATTTGGCCCTATGAAAATAAATGATACTGCAGTAATTGAAAACAAACAAGAAATAAGTAATTTTGGAAAACTTTAGAAAAAAATATTGAATTTAGCAAAACTATTAATGATGAAAATATTATTCTTTTGTATCAATTTTGTCTATGGTCATAGGTCAGTTATGAATTTAAAAAAAAAATTGATTTCAGATCAAGGAGATAAGTCAGAGCTATTGTCAGATGAATGTAATTTCCAGCTGACACAAGCGGCATCCTTAGTTAAAGGCACACTGGAATCCTTGATGGATGGCAGTATTATGATAGAGGATCTGAACATTGTCTTGGCCAATGAAAAAGGATTTATAAGTACAACTCAGATCATGTCTGAAAAGGAGAAAATAGAATTCAAAGAAGATTTTGTCAGGAAAACAATACAGCTACGTGACAAAGAGTTGGCAAAGTTCAGAGAGGTCAAAAGCCTTGTGGATGGACTGATAGATGCATGCCAACATATTCATGGTATTTAGTCTTTTAAAAATGGTTGTTCTTGTTGAAATTTCATTTAGTTTTAGAAGAAGCAAGATAAAGATGTATGTGTGCATAAGGGCAAGGGGCGGTAAGGTGGTTTCTAGGCCCAAAATTGTTGCTAATTCCTAAGATTTTAATATTGAAATTGATACTAAAATTGGTAAAAGGAAGCTTGTCTTTAATAGATTCAACATGAAAAATGATTAATTTCATTTTTTCGTTAGAGTAATTCCCCCTTGAAATCACCTATGAAACCGGAAATGAACAAAAAATCAATATATATTCACATGTGATAGCAAAATTAGACTTGGCCACATCAAAACAACAAGTTCATATTTTTTCTGTATATTGTAAATGCTGTGAAAGTATGAATCTGTTGTTTTCATGTGGCTACATAGAAAACGGAACGAAATCAATGACTGTTACCATGCGAGCGGGTCGTTTTTGAAACAGAAAACACCTTTTAACTTCTATAATACAAGAATTATTTGAGTAAAATCGATACAATTAAACAGATTTTGTTCTGATGTTATTGATGATATTGATTATTTATACCCACATGCATGAAATCAAATAATACAGACAAAAATGTCTTTCAAATGTTTATTATCTTCGTAACGTAACGGATATTCAGGACGGCAGAATGACGTCATTTTGAATATATGATGTCATATATGATCGCAACTTTGATATTGCTTATATTTTGCGAAAAAAAATAAAGTCAGTGATCATTACATATGCATATTGAATCGAAATGACAGAGTATCTAAAAGGGTACCGTCGGCATTTATAAAAAATGTCAAATTTTAAGCCAGAATCAACGAATTAAAACAATTTAAAAATAAAAAAAACCCCTGAACAAACGAACACAAAACAAGAAAAAGGAGAAAAACTAAACAAACAACATCAACACCCCCAGCACACAAAAAATCAACCAAAAAAACTATTATATTACATGAAGATGTGAAATAGAGCCCTCCGTTCAAATGCGACAAACTAAAGTTCATACTCCAATAAACTGTCAAAATTAAACAGTCAATTCATATGAACGTGTATTTTGGACAAATCAAAATGCGTAGATTCGTGTAAACAAGCATATTTGGAAATTATATCAAATTGAGAAATGTAACATAGATACTACCGCGTATGATTTGCCGTCCACGAGATGTACTTATTTTTGCAAATTCAGGGGGAAAATATCTGCCGTGTCTCATTTTCGACTGAGGAAAATCTTTTTGTTTTATCGAAAATATTTTATAGAAAGTATATTGTCAATATAAACGAAAATTGTATGTTACACAATACTCACAGAATGTCCGTTACCGTGAAATGACGCGCCATGTCCGTTTGGACAATTTTCGTTAATATTGACAAGATATTTTCTATAAAACATTTTCAATAAAATGAAAAAAAAGAAAGAATCCTTATCTTAATTCGGGGAGATTTTAATTTAACGTCTATTGATAATTTCAGTCAGCATTCAGTCAGGGCGTTTAGAAAGTAGGAATTATCCCTTCTTTACGAACAGCAAAACGTACATACTGAAATAATCAATCTAATTAAAATTCAGCTCTCTTTATTTCGTCATCTATCCAGTCAGAACTGAATTTTAATTAGACTGTAAAATGATGCAAGCAATACATGTACATTTGAAATTATTGAGTGCTGAACTGGAAGGTATTATAGGTGGGGCTATGATAAACAATTTTATTATACCGATCCCTTTTCTATGTAAAAACAACGTGTGTAATATATATAACCATGCGGTGGCGGATTTAGGGTATCAGAGAAAGGGGGCCGATAAGACAAGTTTTAAAGAAAATTGTTCATAGAAAAAAGGGAGATAAGAATCAAGAAAAGTCTTACTGAGCGGTACTGTAGCCAACGCATAATTGAATTATTTATTTATTTCAATATTTCATTTATTTATTTATTTATTTTTTATAAGGGGTTCATCAAAAGGTTGTGTTGAAATTGAGACATGCGAGGTAATTCTTGAAACTGGCGAGCGGTTGCTAGCCAACAAATTTTTTAAAATAGATTTGAAATGCATGAAACAAAACAAGAAGTCAATGCAGCTTTTGGATGTAAGAATGATGAAAGCGTCGTTTACAAATATTCACAAGATCAGACAAAAACAGCATTCTCTTTTAATGAGTTATCTCTCCTTTAACATGTAAGCTTATATAAATACACGAAGACATTTTATAATAATGTAGAAGAATTCTAAGTGGCTGAGTGGTCAAGGTGTTAATCTCTCACGCAGACGGCAGGGGTTGGAGTCCCGATGCGGTCGATCACTTGAATATTTCATTTCGTCTACACTACATGCGGTCACTTGTTGATTTTAATTATCAGCTTAAAAACGTGGGAGTACATGTACAAAATCGTGGCACGTTGCAAACACGATAGAGTAGATGCAGTACATATTTATTGCACATGATAACGGATCACTTGACAAATCAGAAGCACTAATTTTGTTTACATGATACACGTGTTTTTGTTTTTTGTTGGCAAGGGGGGGGGGAGACTTCTGTACATTACTACGGAGTTATCAGAAATGTATACATGTACTATAATGAGTTATAGATTCATTTCAACGTGTTCCTGTTTGTTTTATTTTCCCAAGGGTCCATCAAGTCAAGACTATGGGGTGAGGAGGGTCGCTGTTATTTTCTGTTATTTTGTTACGGTCAGGCATGCTTTTTAGCTCACCTGAGCCATAGGCTCAAGTGAGCTATTGTCATAGTGTTGCGTCCGTCGTCCGTCGTCGTCGTCGTCGTCGTCCGTCGTCCGTCGTCGTCGTAAACTTTTCACATTTTAAACTTCTTCTCCAGAACGGCTGAAGGGATTTTGATGAAACTTGGTAGGTATGAAGTACTCATGGTCCCCTACAAGTGTTGTTGTTTTTCGTCCGGATCTGTCAACAGGTGGCGCCACCACAGCCAAAAGTAGGTCACGGGGGGTACCCTCCTTTGACAAACTTCTTCTTCAGAACCGAAGCATGTATCGACAAACCGAAAGCATCAGGATGATCTAGAGAGATGTCTTAAGAAGTGTTGTTATTTTTGGTTCCACTTCGAAGTCAAATTTTTGACGCGTTTTTGACGTCTTTTCGGACTTTGTCAGAAATGCACATTTTTGCACTATTTCTTTTAATAACTCAATAAGTGTATGATTTTACACACTCATTTACTACATATTTATCATATTTAACTTACTTAATGCTTTGATATGTATTTTATGCTTAAAATTTATTTTTTTGATTTTTTATGAATTTTTTTCTTATGTAAAAAGGAAGGGGGGGGGGTTGATTTTCATACATTTTCTGCTTCTTTTCTATAACCACTCTTCAGATTGTCATGACAATTTGTAGGTATGAGGTACTCATGCATGGTACCCTACAAGTGAAAGAATTTGTCAAGATATCCACTTTTGGATTTTTAAGGAATATTTTTTAAGATTGTACATAGGTATAATGTATGTTTTCCATGCCAAATGGACCCATGGGGAGTAGCTTCAAACCCCGGCGGGACCCCAACAATTTTTTTTTCCCTTTTTCAGTTTTTTTTTCTCTTTTTATTTTGATATTTATCGCTAGAAATGAAACTGTGAAAGAATTTTGTCAAAATATCAACTTTTAGATTTTTAATGATTTTTTAAATAAGACAAGCTATAGCTAGTTTGGCTTTGTGTACTTATTTTCATACTTCGAATTAACTTGGCCACATACGCTATCAAATATACGCTGAATTATTTTTAAGATGTTGACTTTTTGTGTCGCCTGCGAAGCACAGCGACACTTAGGGATCACTTTGTCTGTTGTTCGTCTGTCCGTCCATCCGTCCCTCCGTCTGTCCGTATGTCTGTCACACTTGGGTGTCACATCCCATAACTTTTGATTGGTTAGTGATAGGGCTTTGATATTTCTCATTTGTATTCCTTATGAAAAGACCTTTCTAAACATTCCATATTTTTAACCTAGTGACCTTGCCCTTGATATTTGACCTAATTTCAATAAAAAAAAAATCCGCTACGCAGGCGACACAAGCATTCCTTGGATTGCTTTTTTTTCATACATGCATATTTCAGAACAATTTCCCTATTTAATGATTATTTTCTCTGTCTTATTTCTGTATCTATGGTAAACATAGTCGCCATATATCTTGTGTTACAGATTTGATTGGTTCAATACCTCCTTGCCCCTTTAGTAGGGGTAACTACAGGAAATAAAAGGTGCACACTAAAAATTTTGACTGACTTGAAATGCCCGGAAGTCTGTAAAATTGGTCTTTTTTGATTGCGAATCTTTGGCACGCATAAAAATGTAAGAAAAAGGGGGGGGGGGGGGTCATGCATGTCCTTTTTTTCACAAATTTCACTTTTTTTACAGGAACTCTGCGTCCTCATCGAAAATGTTCCGAATTTTGCATATTTTCAAACCTATCTGTAGATTGCATAAAAGACAAGATCAAGTTCGAAGTTAAATTTATCACGACTATTGATTCAATATGTTAAAAATACATTTCCAAGCACCGCATTTCAGCATATTTACCGAAAATAATTTGTCCAAGTGGCTTCACTGGGTCATGAGGTTTGATACACTGTACACTGCTGTTTGGAAAATAAATTGGCTCAATTTCTGCACAACTCACTTGAATTAATATTGTCCGCTAACAACTTGTCTGTGTTAATTGGATTAACACGATTTTGACTGTACGTTACATGTATTAAGATGAAATCAATACTATTCAAAAGCTCTCATTCATAGATTTCTGTATAATTTAATATGAATAAAGGCAAAACCGAAAAGTCTTTGTTTTTTTATGCTTCCGGAATCAAAGATACGGGGGCATATAGTTTTTGGCCTGTCCGTCTGTCTGTTTGTCCGAAAAACTTTACATTGGGCATAACTTTTGATAGGAAGATGATAGAGCTTTCATATTTCACATGTGTATTCCTTGTGACATTACCTTTCCATTGATACCAAAATTTTTGACCTCGTGACCTTGACCTTGACCTTTGACCTACTTTTCAAAAACTTTAACATTGGGCATAACTTTTGAATGGTTAGTGATAGGGCTTTCATATTGTACATGTGTATTCTTTGTGACAAGATCTTTCCATTGATACCAACATTACTCTGACCCTGACCTCTCACATACTTAACAGAAAATGGTGTTTATACCAACAAAGATGCCACCGCGGGGCATTCGTGTTTCACAAACACAGGCTTTATTATTTTCTGGCATACTAGCTATTAATAATGAAAGGTTTGGTGTTCAATTTTAAATAAACTTAATTTATGAAATCATTTCATTGTTTTATTCTGTTTCTGTTGCACATTAATGTGGAATTTTACAAACTGATTTTATTTTTGATGTTGCATAATCGAACTATACTAGCTGGGCATATGACTTTGGATCGCATAATCCATCTTTTCAAATCAGTAAAAAAAAGTTGTTGTTTTGAAATGTGACTATTTTCTCTTGTTTGTACTTTTAAAGGTTGTCTGAAAAAAAAAACTTGTCTGCATCCGGCAAAAATCTTGTTAGAAAGGTTGTGGGCTAAAATCCTGGTACTGGCACTATCAGTATTCAATGTCAGTATGTCAATTAGAGCGTGCATGGGTATCAGGTGAGCGTTGTGCCCCCTGGGGCTCTTGTTTGAAAAGCTTATACTTGTATTCCATTAGTCAACAAAGGGGTGTCCCAATTACCCCTCATTATATTATAGTGAAACCTACCATGTACATATACTAGTATTATATCGTGATATTGATAGTATATCTACACAATTAATAGCATAGTGATAATATTAGAATATAGCAGCAAGTTTTCTACAGACAGCGTTACATTACGATGTGATGGCAACGTCATTTGACGTCAAAATCAGTGTAAAAATATAGCTGACCATGCTGTCTTCAAATTAGTGTAGAATCGCAACGGGATGTCCTATTCTCAAAATTTAAATTGATTTATACTCTGTAAATACTGTATTTTCATTGATCAATGTTTGTCCCAGTTTTGACATTGGGTCGATTTTGGCCCTTACCGCCCCTTGCCCTTTACAGATTTATCAGATATGCAATTTTTCACACAGGTGAAAATACTGAATTTTATGCAGAGCAATAAATGAAATTCACAAAGTGTATGTACATACCCAATGGTGGTTTCCCTATAGACATGTTGGAGTAGATCTGAAGAGGTTTTATTTTTATAAAAACAGAAAGAATGTACCAGCAAATATTTTTTCTCATGCAGATTTAAATCCTATAGGAAGACAATTTTTAACTTTTTGAAAAAAAAATCCTGCATTTACATGTACATTAGTCCATACCATTTTACAAAATCCAAATATTTGTAAAAAAAAAAAATTGTCATTCCACATCTGAAAATGTTCAATCCAGAGATGTTTGTAAAAAATTACATTTTCAAACATTTTTTCTTCCAAAATATTTCCATCACTTGGTTATACATCTTATATGTATGATCATAAGATACCAGATAAGACCCTTTCTAACTTTTACAATTTTCTAATTAAGGTAGTGGACCCATAACTAAAGAATGGATAGTGTGCAAGTACCTTTCCCATCACATTACAATTTTATGCAATTTGTTACACTGATGTAGCAAAAGTTGACATCGATGTAACAAAAGTTGATGACAGTGCGATTAGGGGAATCTTCCCCCAAAAATTGGCATAGAAATTTCATGAATATAATTTTTCGAGAAAACCTCAGTAATTTTTATATTTTTGAAACGGCCTTTCCGAGACGGTCATTTCAAAATTTATTTCAATAAAATCTGACTTGAAACAAAAAAGTTATTAGCAAAAAGAACTTTGATGACCAAAAAGTCTAATTATGTGTGAATTTGATTCTAAGCATTTCATTGGAGTATTGTCGTTGTGTTTGGTATCAAATCAATTAGAATGAAGTCCTTGTGAATGTATAGAAAGTGCAAAAAATGTTGAAATAAACAAATATCAATTTTACAGCTGAGGTTTACGGATAGTTGCTGAATATCAGTGTACCATTAGCATATCATAAGTCAACGTCAAAAAGTGTAATTTTGAGAGGAAGTAGGCAGTTATGGGTTTACAACCTTACTTTATTT